>VXAX01005815.1:115407-145352 GCA_013399835.1 Leptocoma aspasia | reverse complement strand
GAGACACTGTGGAGAAGGGTATTTGGGGCAGTGTGTGAGGGAAAGGAAAGGGGAGGTTGGTTTTGGGGGCAGTCACTGAAGAATGGGGGATGAAGTTGCGTTTTGGGGGGATCACTGCAGAAGGGAGTTGGGGCAGCTCTGTGAGGGTGAGGATGTGTTTTGGGGACAGACTGTGAGGGACAGGGGGGCTGCAGACCTGCTGTGGTGAGACCCCACGGGGGTGCAGAGGGAGGCTGGATCCCTTCAGGAAGAGGGAGAAAACTCTGAAGGGGCCTCACCAGCCCCTTGCTCCAAGCAGGGATGGCCCTGAGGGCAGGTCAGGTCAGGTCACTGGGGACACCAAGGCCATGGGCAGAGGGAGCTCCGAACAGCAGGACGGGGTGAGGGGGCAGGCCTGGCTTTGCTCGGGGGTGCTCCTGGCAGAGGATTTGGGGTGAGGGGTGTCCATGTGCCCCTGCAGACATAAAGGAGCACGTGAAGCAGCTGGAGAAGGCAGTGTCGGGGAAGGAGCCGCGCTACGTCCTGCGGGCGCTGCGGGCTCTGCCCTCCACCTCCCGCCGCCTCAACCCCAACGTGCTGCACAAGGCCATCCACGGCTTCTTCACCTCCAACTGCACTGTCAGGGACTTCCTGCTCGGATTCCTGGAGGAGGTAGGGACAGCAGTGGGGAAGGGAAGCCTGCCCTCGCCTCTGCCCTGCTCTGGTGACACCCCCCCCAGCAGAGCTGGCCCAGCACAGGAAGGGTGTGGAGCTGTAGGAATGAATCCAGAGGATGAGCAAAGAGATGGAGCAGCTCAGCTGTGAGGAAAGACAGGGAGGATGGGGATTGTTCGGCCTGAAGAAGAGAAGGTTTATGGGTGACCTAATTGTGGTCTCCCAGTATCTGCAGAAGCAACAGGAAAGATGGAGAGGGACTATTTACAAGGGCTTGGAGTGGCAGGACAAGGGGGAATGGCTTGCCACTGATAGAAGGCAGGATTAGATGGGATATTGGCCAGAAATTCTTCCCTGTGAGGGCAGTGAAGCACTGGAATGTATTTCCCAGGAAAGTTGTGGCTACTCCATCCCTGGAAGTGTCCATGGCTGGGTTGGACAGGGCTTGGAGCAACCTAGTTTAGTGGAAGGTATCCCTACCCATGCAAGGTAGGGATGAACTTGAAGGCTCCTCCAACCCAAAAAAGTCTGGGATTCCATGATTTGTTCCCTATCCAAGGAGCCTCTGGAATAGGGCAATGGCGTCTGGGGACACTGGGACGAGCAGCCCCTCTGCTCAGACACACATGTGGGCAGGGACAGGTCCTTGCAGTTGTGGGCTGGCTCCTGTCACACCTGGAGCAGAGCTGTCTCCACACAGGGACAGCGAGCCAGAATTTCTCTCTCCCCTCAGTCCATGGACACAGAAGCTGAGCTGCAGTTCCGCCCACGGACGGGGAAAGCAGCCTCAGCCCCTCTCCTGCCAGAGGTGGAGGCCTACCTGCAGCTGCTGCTCGTCATCTACCTGATGAACAGCAAGAGGTACCCTGAGGTGAGACCCCCTGCTCCCGGGGCATCCCCTGGCTCTGCCCCATGCTGTCCCCTCATCCCAGCGGTGTTTGGTTGCTCTCCCAGGCTCAGCCCCACAGCCTGGGTGGTCTGTGCCCCTCCTGGGATCAATCCCCCTGCTCTGACCTCCTTTCCCCTCCCTCAGGCTCAGAAGGTGTCCGATGACCTGATGCAGAAGATCAGCTCCCAGAACCGCCGGGCCCTGGACCTGGTGGTGGCCAAGTGTTACTATTACCACTCCCGCATCTACGAATTCCTGAACAAACTCGACGTGGTCCGGAGGTGGGATGGGTCCTGTGGGGGGCTGTGTCCCTCAACTTGATCCCCCCTGTTTTCCTCCCTCTTCCCTGACTCCCTGTCCCACCCTGCAGCTTCCTGCACGCCCGGCTCCGCACGGCCACGCTGCGCCACGACGCCGACGGCCAGGCCACGCTCCTGAACCTGCTCCTGAGGAATTACCTCCACTACAACCTGTATGACCAGGCCGAGAAGCTCGTCTCCAAGTCCGTGTTCCCCGAGCAGGCCAACAACAACGAGTGGGCTCGGTACCTGTACTACACAGGTGAGCAGGGCTCGCTGCCTGCCCCGGCTCCTGGCAGCCCACACCGAGGGCTCCGCTTCCTCAGAGAACCCCTTTGATCAGCTGGAGGTGGGGCTTCCAGGCAGGATTTGGAGCCCCATCCGTGTAGGTCAGGTTGGATTCACTGGGTGGCTTTCCCCACCCGCCCCGTGTGGGCGCAGGGCGGATCAAGGCCATCCAGCTGGAGTACTCGGAGGCACGGCGCACCATGACCAACGCCCTGCGCAAGGCCCCGCAGCACACGGCCGTCGGCTTCAAGCAGACGGTGAGCAAGGAGGGGGCAGGACCCCCCTGGCTTGGGTCTGACACCCCTCGGGGTTGGGATCTCACAGGGGTTGGATGTGGGAGCTTTTGGGATGTCAGGCCCCGTGGAGCTTGGTTTGGGACCTCCCAGGTTGGGTACCTTTGGGCATGTCAGGCCCCATGGAGTTTAGTTTGGGACCTCTCAGGTTTGGGACCTTCTGGGATGTCAGGCCCCATGGAGTTTAGTTTGGGACCTCCCAGGTTTGGTACCTGCTGGGATTTCAGGCCCCATGGAGTTTGGTTTGGGACCTCCCAGGTTTGGGAACTCCCAGGTTTGGGACCTTCTGAGATGTCAGGCCCCATGGAGTTTGGTTTGGGACGTCCCAGGTTTGGGAACTCCTTGGGACAGGTTTGGGACGTCCTTGGATGTCAGGCCCCATGGAATCAGGTCCCCTGGGATTTGGGACTTCCCTGGGTCAGGTCCAGGACTCCAGGGTTGGGCTCCACAGGGACAGTTCTGGGACCTCCCAGGCTTGGCACCTTGTGGGATGAGATCTGGGACCTCCCAGGGTTGGGCTCTGCAGGGACAGGTGTGAGATCTCCCAGGGTCAGGCCCCATGGGGACAGGTTTGGGACCTCTCAGGGTATTGGGTCCTGCAGGGATGACAGGTGCAGGACCTCCTAGGTTTGGAACTTCCAGGGACAAATCTGGGACCTTGCAGGCCCCACAGGGACAGGAACAGGTTTGGGATCTCCTGGGGTATTGTACCACACAGGGATGGGTGCAAGACCTCTTGGAGTGCACAGGGACAGGAACGGTTTCAGGCTCTGTGGGGACTCACTCAGGGTCTCGCTCTGCCCCAGGTGCACAAGCTGCTCATCGTGGTGGAGCTGCTCCTCGGGGAGATCCCAGACAGGCTCCAGTTCCGGCAGCCCTCGCTCAAGCGCTCGCTCATGCCCTACTTCCTGCTGACCCAGGGTATGGCTGCCCACCCCTGCCTGTCTGTCCTTCCTGCAATGTCAGACAATCATGGAATATCCTGAGTGGGAAAGGACCCAGTGGGAATTCTTTTCTCTTCCCTTGATGGGACTTGGATGCAGATGCCACTTGGGAAGGAGGAGAAGGAGGAAGTCAGCCAGCCCTGACTCACTTTCCCCAGCCTTTCTCCTTCCCCCATTCCCACCTTCTTCCCTCCAGCCGTCAGGACGGGGAACCTGGCCAAATTCAACCAAGTCCTTGACCAGTTTGGGGACAAGTTCCAGGCCGATGGCACCTACACCCTGATCATCCGGCTGAGGCACAACGTCATCAAGACAGGTAGGAAGGTGTTTGGGGACCCCTGCCAGGCTGGGCAGGCCTGAGGGAGGCTGCATCCTGTTCCCTTCTCCCTGCAGGTGTCCGCATGATCAGCCTCTCCTACTCCCGCATCTCCCTGGCCGACATCGCCCAGAAGCTGCAGCTGGACAGCCCCGAGGACGCCGAGTTCATCGTTGCCAAGGTACCAGCACAGGGAGTCCCATCCCTGTGGGGTCCCGGGGTCCCCACAGCCCCCACCCTGCCCCGTTCCCCTGCACCCCCTCCCTGCAGCACCGCTGGGTTTGGGTTGGGGCTCCTCCAGGGATAACGGGGGACACTGAGGGCGCCACATCCCTGCTCTGTGTGAGCCCTTGGGGACACTCCGTGCCCTGCCACGTGCCCGGGCTCGCAGGCCATCCGGGACGGCGTGATCGAGGCCAGCATCAACCACGAGAAGGGCTACGTGCAGTCCAAGGAGATGATCGACATCTACTCCACACGGGAGCCCCAGCTGGCCTTCCACCAGCGCATCTCCTTCTGCCTGGACATCCACAACATGTCTGTGAAGGTGAGCACAGCGTGTCCCCAGCTCCCTGATGGGGACAGCGGGACATGGCTCAGGGCTGGCTCAGCTCTGAGCTCCTCCTCCTCTTGTTTTCCTCCAGGCCATGAGGTTCCCACCCAAATCTTACAACAAAGACTTGGAATCTGCAGAGGTGAGATCTCGCCAGGGTCTCTGCAGCCACCGTGGCCACAGGAAGGATGTGGCTTCTGTCCCCACCTGCCACCAACCTCGGCCTTTGCTTTCCAGGAGCGCCGGGAGCGTGAGCAGCAGGACCTGGAGTTTGCCAAGGAGATGGCAGAGGACGATGACGACGGTTTTCCATGACCCTGGGCCCTGGCTGTACTTTTTTATTTGTCCCTTGGACAGATGGTGGCTGAGCAGGGTCCTCCGTCCCCCCCAGACCCCCTTTTATAAATCCCTGCATGTCTGTACTGTGGGAGGGGACACAGGGGGTTCCCTGGGCCCACACTCCCTGACCACCTGCACTTGTGGTGGGACCCCCCTCCCCAATAAACATCCTGAAAGGATCCCTGTGGTGACATCGGAGCCGATGCCGGGGGGGCTGCGAGGGGAGCGGGGCTGGAGGGAGCAGGAGTGGGGTCTCCACTGGTGCCCTCCCAGCTCCCACAACAGCAACGGGGTTAAACTTTGTTAAACTTCAATTATGACTTTTAAAATAAAAGATGGAAAAACACCAGCCTGGGTGGCTCCTGCTGTGGGTTTGTTGGGATGGGGAGGGGGCATGGAGCTGGTTTGGGGTCTCTGCTCTCTCCCTGGGGCTAGGCACCAGAGATGAGACTAGATCTGGTCAGGGCATCCTGGGGGACTGGAGCTTTGTCTCAGTGGTGCTGGGAGTGGCCCCAGCAGCTCCAGGATGATATCCCAGGAGGATTCCATTGGGAAAGGCACAGAGCCCCCCTTGTGCCCCACAACACCAACCCTGGGGGTGATGGGGACAGGGGACATGCAGCCACTCCAGGTGGGTCCCATCAGCATCTGGGATGAGTTCTCTGAGAAAATCTGGGAATCTCCCAGGCACGCCCATGCCGGGCTGGCAGCCAGGGCTGCAGGTCAAGAGCGGGGCTGGTCCCAGCCCATTCCCGCTCTGGGGGAGACCAACGAAGGCAAGAGCCCAGCCAAGGGGGCTGGGGCTGGCACTGGGGACACAGGGACACCCCGGGAGCCCTGGGCTGTTGGCAGATGTCAGGAAGGCGCTGAGGGTGCCCGGGTTGGGCCCCGGGAAGAGGAAGGGCGACCACGAGGCCGAAACAGAACGGGTTGGGTGCCTGGGACAGTCCCTGGATGGAGCAGCTCCCCCATGGTGGGGGGGCAGAGGGCGTTTGCTGGGCCAGCTCCTTCCCCCACGCCCCCAACACCCACAGTTTCAGATTTGAAACCACTTCCTTCCTTGGAAAGCTGACAGGGCCTTTGGGCACTGATTCAACCCCCCCACGCCCCCATCACAATTCCTGAAAGCACCATCCTGCTGAGAGGGCAGATCCACCCTGGGGTGATCCCATGGGTGCTCAGAATGAGGGGACCATGCTGAGCCCCCCAATGGCCACCAGCTCTCCCTGGCTCCAGAGTGGGGACAGGCACAGCTGGGGGGGCTGTTTCTCCCAAAAATCCCATGAACAGTCTCTGCTGCCAAGGTCCTTTCACACATCCGGAGGGCAGAACTTTTAGTGCTGCCAGGTTTGAAGGGAGGTCAGCAGTAGCTTTTAGAGTTCACACCTGGCTGTGCCAGGAAGGCTCTGCTTGGTACTCATGGATTGGCTGCAGCTGATGGGGTTTTATTTCCCAGCTGAAGGCAGGAACTTCCAGGACTTCCAGCTTCTGGGACTGGCGCTGTGGCTGTACCCCACTAACTGTACCCCACAAACTACCCTACTGGGTGTGTGGCCCATCCCCGTGTCCACCAACATCTGCAGCCTGCAGATTCCCTGACTTCATCCCTGTCCCCATCCCTGTCCACACAGCCTCCAGGAGGGCAGCGATGGGACCCAGCCAAGGGTCAGGGATGCAGAATGAGCCTCCCCAGCCCAGTCCTGCCCTGGGGTCACCCTGTCCGGGGCTGTGCGGGGAGCGGGTGCCTCCCATGCCCCGGCCGGCCCGTGCCGGGCAGGAGCCGGCCAGCTGGCACCTGCCCAACAGATCCTGGAAGGACTTGCGGGAACCGGCACGAGCCAAAATTCCCTCGTCAGCGCAACGGGGCCGGGAGCATCCACCCCTTGCCAAGTGTTGCCCTGGAAGCCTCTTCCCTGTAGGGGCAGAGAGGGGGCTGGTCCCTCGCGGGTGGGGTCAGCCCGATGTGGCCGGTGCCTGGTGCTGTACATGGCGACGCTGGGCACGACCCGGCCCCACAGCGCCCAGCAGGGCAGGATCCGGCCCCGTGGTGCTGCCCCGGGGAGCCGCAGCCCTGGGCACGTGCCTGGACCGGGTCTCACCTTGGACACCTCCAGCTGGTGCCAGCACCATGAAGGTCACACCACCGGCACCCGCCGTGATGTCTGGGGCAGCTGACAGAGGGTGCTGCCCACGTGGGCTGGGGATGGGGACAATCCCGGAGTGACAGCAGCAGCGAGAAGCCACCATCCCCCTGGCCGGTCACCTGTGAGTGACCCTGCACATGACCCTGCTGTGCTGGGCACTGGCCCACCTGGCGGGTGCAGTGGGAGCCCTGCAGGTTAATGAGTCACCAAGGCACCACCTGTCCTGTCCCGGTACCCGCCTCAGTGCCTGGGTTCCACCGGGCGACTGCAGCCACAGCGAGGGGCAGCGCTGCCCACCGGCCCCGGGAAAGCCCCACGGTGCGGCCGCGGCCGAGCACCCGGTTCGCGAGATTTGCATGCTGTGATTAAGGCAGTGAAGCAATCGCGCTGTTGCCTCATCGGTGAGAACCCCCGAGGCCCGTGCGCTATAAATGCCACCAGATCAATGAGCACAGCCGGGCAGGAGCGAGCAGAGCCGGGCCGGGCTGGGCAGGGCCGCGCTGTACTGAGGAGGAAACACCGAGCCGGGCACCCACCATGTGCTTCCTCACCCGTGAGTACCCCCATATCCCACTGCTCCCATTGCACCTGCTTCCCCTACTGCTCCCACTGCACCCTAAAACCCACTTTGCCCATAGGACCCACTGCACCCAAACCACCCCTAAAACCCACTTTGCCCATAGGACCCACTGTCCCCACTGCACCCACTGCACGAGGAGCACCCATAAATCCACCCTACCTGTGGCACCTGCTGCACCCACACACCCAGACCCCCCTGCTGCTGCCCTTGGCACCGGTCGGATGCAGAGAATACTGGTCCCTCTCCCCTTCTGGGGTCTCTGCCTCTTCCCCCGGCCACGCTGCTGCCACCATCCCCAGGGTGGTCCTGGTCGCTGAGCCCATCCTGGCTGAAGGGTCAGGGCTCCCTGGGGTGTCTGGTGGACGCTGAGCCGCTGTCCCCGCAGGTGGGCTGGCGCTGCTGCTGGCTGTGCTGCTGTGGGCGCCGTGGCGGGCGCTGCATGGGGCACCACTGACCGAGCTCTCAGGGGACCAGGACTTCCAGCTCTTCCTGCAGAGGAACCTCGAGTTCACCCGCAAGATCCGCGGGGACGTGGCTGCGCTGCAGCGCGTGGTGGTGAGTCCCGCACGCTGCGGAGGGGGGATGGCAGCCACAGTCACAGATAAAGTGACCCCCTCCCTGCCCTTATCGGCACCGCAGGGCCAGGAGCCAGAAGTGTCCCCTGCACTGCCCAAGGCTCAGCCTCGGGGTGTTGGGGCACCCACCGGGGACACACCAGCCACACCTCCGTCCCCGTTGCAGCGGGTCCACTCCATCCCCTCCCTCCTCCTGGCTGGGTTACACAGGATCCCACAGCCCAGGGATGGGATGCTGGGGGATGCTAGGGTTGTCGGGGTCCTCTGGTGTCCTGACCCTGTCCCCTTTGTCCGCAGTGTGACACCTTACAGCTGTGCAAGGAGGACGATCTGCTGCTGGTGCGACAGGACCTGGACATCACACAAGCGCCGCTGGAGCAGTGTCACAGACGCACCTTCCAGGCGGTGAGTGCGGGCAGCCCACCCCTGCCTTGAGCTCTGCCACGGCTCGGGGCACCCCAGAGCCCCCCGTATCTCGGTGGCCAGGCCACGCCCAGCCCCACTGACCGCACCATGCCCACCACAGGAGACCTGCTTCAGCCAGATCCGTGCCGGGCTCCGCGTCTACCACGGCTCTCTGGCCACCATCCGGGCCCTGCTGCCCGGGCACGCTGGGCTGGTGGAGACCCTGCAGCTGGACATGGCCAACCTGTCCTCCAACATCCAGCAGCAGGTGAGGGGGCAAAGGGGGGACTTTGTGGGGATGGGTGGGTAAAGCAGGTGCTGCATCCCAAAGGAAGGATGGTGGGCATGGCAGGGGCTGCATTCACAGGGATGGGTGGGCAGTGTGGGGGCTGCGTCCCCAGGAGGGGCCCACTGGGGCAGGGGGACATCTCCAGGCCTGGAGCTGATGTCTGTGCCTCTGCCTGGTTGCAGATGGAGGACCTGGGCCTGGCCACGGTGACGTACCCCACAGAGAACCAGGACCCCCTCCCCACCTTCTCCTCCCACTTCCACCACCAAGTTGGCAGCTTCTTCATCCTGGCCAACTTCCAGCGGTTCCTGGAGACGGCGTACCGGGCACTGCGGCACCTCACCAGCCTCTGACCCCTGTTTGTGGATGTCCCACCTGAGGGACATCCCAGGAGCACCCCATTTCCTGCTTATTTAATATTTATGGCTATTTAATATTTATCTATCTGAGGATGCTCCCCCGCCCGTGGCCCCGGGCAGGCGCCAGGGGATCCCGTGGTGGATCCGTGCACAGGTACCTGTGCAGCATCACCCTTGTTTAATATTTAAACACAAGCGTATCTCTGCTACGAGGTTCTGGAGCTGGGCTGAGCACCCACAGCTGCTGCTGGCACTGCCTGTGCCTCAGTTTCCCCACAGCTTGCACTGCTGGGGCTGCTGCAGCATCCCACAGGAAACCGCCTTCATCCCAGGGTGAGGGTGCTCCAGAGCAGCATTTCCCTGTCCGGGCTGCAGCCTGCAGGGACACATCTGATGGGTGTTATTTCTAGTAATTAATATTTATTAGCCATTAGGGAGGGAGAGGAGGGAAGATGGAAGAACCATAGAGATGCAGCAGCCTCACCAGGATGAGGCTTTTCTGGGGAGCCCCAGCACTTTGGGGAGCTGCATGTCCACTCTGTCCCCCTTCCCTGCTAAACTCAGAGTACTTATTGCAGTTTAACTTATTTGTGCCCATTCCTGGCTGGAAAGAGCCACTTGGACACATTCCCATCCTCCTGAGCCTGACGCAGCCCCAGTCCCGTGGTTGTGTGGGAGCTCCGGGCGTGGGGGGTTTTGTACTGTATTTATTGCTGCAGCTGGGTGAGCCCCAAGAAACACCCGCTTTTTTCTATGTGATAAAAATGGAAATAAACTCTATTTTTGCACTCTCTCTCTCTGTTCCGCTGTCTCCTGCTTGCGTGGGAGGGAGGCAGAGTGGCCAGGGTGTGGGGACATAGGGACAGAGACGTGAGGGATGAGGGAATGGGACTTTGGGGCGGGGCTGCGGTTGCTGGTGGCAGCTCAGAAAGATGAAATGCAGCCCCCCCAGTGCCCCCACCCCATGGCCTGAGCCCGCTGAGGGCCAGGAGGCACCGTGGGATGGCCACTTCCTCCCACGCAGCGCTGCTTGGGCAAGAGCCGATTCCTAGAAAGCTCCGGAAGCTGCCCGCGCTGGCAGCGCCCACTGAGGGCACCGGCACCATGCCCAGAGCTGGTTTGTGGGCTCATCCTGGGGCTGGTGGCACCAGAGCTGCCCAGAGATGTGCCAGGAGCCCTCCCAGAGCCCTCCCTGTGCCCAGGGATATGCCATGGTGGGAGGAAGCTTTCAGCAGTGAGGAAGGCAGAGTGGATGGACAAAGGGGGCAGCCCCCCATGTGGCTGAGCAATGTCAGGAGAGCCCTGGGCATCTTCCCTGCCCCAGAAAGTCCCTAAGGGCACCCCCAGCCTCTCCTCAATGGGTGTTTGACCACCCTGGGCATCTTCCCTGCCCCAGAAAGTCCCTAAGGGCACCCCCAGCCTCTCCTCAATGGGTGTTTGACCACCCTGGGCATCTTCCCTGCCCCAGAAAGTCCCTAAGGGCACCCCCAGCCTCTCCTCAATGGGTGTTTGACCACCCTGGGCATCTTCCCTGCCCCAGAAAGTCCCTAAGGGCACCCCCAGCCTCTCCCCAATGGGTGTTTGCCCACCCTGGGCCGTCCCAGCTTCACCAGCCTCGTTTCCTGCCACTGGGCCCACGCTCACATCCCATGACCATCAGCATCCCTCACCACACTCATCCCAGCCATACAAGGACAAAGCCCAGTGCTGGGGCATGCCAGGGCTCCCAGTTCCTGTCTCCCAACTTCCAGCCCTGGGCAGGGGCTGGCACAGGCTGGAGCCCCAGGGTCACGAACTGCCAGGGAAAAGCCCTCACCCACGGGAAGCAGTTCCCTCCTTCCTCCCCCACCTCAGGGGTGCTTACAGAAAACCCCCTTCTGTTCCAGCCCCTTCCTGTAAGGGGAAGCGCCGGTGCCAACGCCAGGCATGGGGCTGCCTCGGCAAATATTGACAGAGCTGGGAAGGCCACGCCAGGTCCTGCTCTTTGCTCCGGGCTAACGGTAAAGAGCCGCCCCTGGGCGAGCAGAGGTGCTCGGGCAGGTCGGTGCCTGCTCAGGGTGGGACTCACCCCAGTGTCAGGCTCGGTGCGGCCATCCCGGCCCATCCCGGCGTGTGCCACGGCTCCGTTAATCCGCCCCGCCCAGCCCCGCCGCTGCTCCCGGCTGCCCCGGACTGGGACCAGGGGCTGGACCCCCGGGGCCAGCGGGAACGGGGAGGATGCTCTGGGTGTGAAGGCCAAGGACCAGCAAGACCCGCAGCTACCCCAAGTGCATCAGGGTCTCTCCCTCCAGCAAAGCCTGGGAGCTGCCAGGAGCTGAGCTGATCCTGGGATCAGATGGGGTCAGCCCGGCCCTGAGTCACCGTCCCACTGCCTCTTCCCTGGCCAGCACTGACCCAACCCCTGTGGCACACCTCCAGGATCCCCCCGTGCCCCATCTCCCTTCAGAACCTCCCAGAACAGGGCTGGGAACCCCACTGGTGCCGAGGGGGCAGAGGCAGAGCCCATCCCCAGGAGCGGGCTCGGAGTCACAGTGCCCTGAGGGAAGGGCTGGTGCCCGCTGGCTCTGCTTTCCCCTTTCTTGTGAGTCAACACCAGTGAAAAGGGCAGAGGTGCAGCAGCCCTGGCCCTGCCACCCCCTCGGGGACAAGGGTTCATGACAGCTCTTGGAGGATTCACTGCTGGAGCAACTGACAAGCTGTGGGGACAGTCCCAAGGGAGCCTGTCCCAGCTCGAGGCCGGTGTGGTGCTGCTGAGGCCACAGTTACTCACCCACTGCCCGTGCCATGCTCACCATGGACTGACCTCACAGGGAGGAATTCCAACAAGAACTCACACTCACATGGCGGAATTCCCAACAAGACCCCGCTTGTGGCTGACAGCACAGCAGGGAAGCATCCCTGCCCCACCCAGGGCAGCACCCACTGCCAGTCAGAGCACCACAGGCAGCCCACCACCCACTCTCAGGGTGAGGGAGATTTCCCCTCCTGCCCAGCACAGAGCTTGGCCACTGGCTCCCCAACACCCCCAGAATCGAGGGGTTTTGGGGAGTGCCAGGAACCTAAACATAGATGAGGCAAAAGCTGGTTGTACAAAAAGATTGATTTATAGAATTAAAAAAAAAATTAGGGGGTGTCTCAGTCTCAAAAGTGCCATGAGGCAGAGCAAGGAGATGGCTCTGTGTGCCGAGGGAGCAGCACTCCAGCAGCTGCAGTGACAGAGGCCATCCCAGCCATCCAGACCACCAGGGAGACCCCTGGGCTCCTCAGGGACCCCCATGGGCTCCTCAGGGACCCCCCTGGGCAGAGCAGCCCCGCTCACAGTGCAGCAATGGCCTTGGCGGCGACACGGCGGCCCAGGGGCAGGCTGAGGTCAGTGATAGCCAGGACAATCTTGGGACTGGACATGGTGGACACCTTCACCAGCTCTGAAACCTGCCCAGGGACAGAGGAGAAGCACAGGTGAGTGTCACCAGGAGCCTGGGATGTGCCCATCCTGTGGGACCCTGGCGCACCCCCCAAGCAGGGACAGGGGTGTCACAGCCCCTGGACCCACCATGGTGAAGGGCATGAACTGGAGGATGCTCCCACGGCTGCCCTGCTCCAGGCACTCCACACACTCCTCCATGAACCACTGGACAAACTGGGTGTGGGTCCCAGCTGTCTTGGCCCCCAGGATGGAAGAGATGAGCAGGAAGAGGTTTGCTGTGGGGACAGGAAGAGAGCAACAATCAGAACACTTCTGAGAGGCTGTGGGTGGCCTGAACTTCCCACTGGTGTCCCAGTGGCTGGATGTGACCCCACAGACCCATCTCCACCTTACCCAGCACACGGTTCAGTGGGTCCCTCATGCTGACAGTGTGGAGCTGGGAGGCAGAGAGTGAGCTGCTCATGGAGCGATCTGTGGGCAGGAGCACAGACTCAGGAAAAGCCTCATGGCCCCCTTGGCTGAGCCAACGTGCCTACACTGGCCAGCTCTGGCCACTTGAGGTCACCCAGCTCTGAGAGGGGATTTGCCATGAGGCAACTCTGTGGAGCAGAAGAGGTTTAGGCACCCTGTACCCGACAGTCTGTGCCAGCAGGGCACCCCAGAAGCACGGCACAGATGGTCTCTGCCCCGTCCCTGTGCCCTCTGCCAGCCCACACAGAGCCCAGGCAGGTCTCCCACGCTGCTTTTGGGGTGTGGTATGTGGTGTCACGATCAGAAGCAGAGGAGAACAGCAGCAACACACACGTTACACATCCTGTGTGCAAGCCAGATGTTCAACAGCTGCACAGCAGCCCTCCCATCTCAATGTCAGGGCACAATCCAGCTATCAGAGCTGAGGCACGTCCAAATCTAGCAGTAAATCCTGGGACAGACCAGGAGGATTGAGCTGACCCCAGCTGGGAAGCACTGCTGGGAACTCCTGTGGGAAGAACTGGGTCAGGTCCGCTCCAAAGGGTTGGGAATCCCTTTGGGAAGGCTCTTGTGCACACCCCACTGCCCAAATCTGCAGGATCCACCTTGTGCTGCTCTGAGGATGCACACCAGAAAAAGAAAGCCCTCCCACACTTTTCTCATGGAATCACATGAGTTACATGGTGGCTGCAGGAAGCGGCATTTCCACATCACTGCAGCAAATAGCCCAAAAAAGTCCTGAATGTCACTGGGAAGAGGTGGGACTGCCTCAGGAGGTAAAAGAAGATAAGTGAAATAAAGGGAAAAGCCCATATTTCAACAGTAATGAAACCAACTGAAACTGAAGGTCAATGGATGTGTCGAAAACTAATATATAGAGTAATTTGGGATAAAGGGAGAAACAATGACCTGAGAATGTCCTGACTCACTGCCCAGGAGTGTGGACAATGTATGTGGGAACCGTGACAGCACCCACTGGGCAGGACATGGACCCCCCCCAGCAAATCCCCTGCCGGAGCTGTCGCAACCCGTGACACTGCAGGGACACGGATGTGACCAGGGGCCTCATCCGCTCTGCTTCAGTCTTGTTAACAGCAGTGGAATGTCAGGATTTGGCCCCACACACCAGGAATGTCACCTCCAGCTGTGGTCCCATGCAGAGTGGTTGGAGGGACACAAAGCCCCCCTGAGCACCTTGAGTGTGGGGTGCTGGCACGAAAGGAAGGGGTAATGTCACCCTTTTAAGTTGTTCTGATTAGAAAAATAAAGAAATTGATCTTTCCCAAACGCAAAAAACTCCAAGATAACTCAAAAAACACTTGAGAGCTCTAAACCCTCACCCGGCCGGTTTGGGAAGGGAAGGGGTTTTGTGCAAATACACATTTTACACCCAAAAAGGACAGCAAGGCAGGGGAGCCATCCCCCTCCCCTCCTGAACTTACTGGGGCTGGAGAGGATGTTGGAATCCTCCTCGTTGGAGCTCAGGAGCCGCATGAGCTTGGAGGGCTGTGTGTCATCCAGTGGGAACAGGCTGATGTAATCCTGGGGGGAGATGGGGGTCAGCCCCACCAGCCCCTCACCCTGCACAGGGCTGGTGACCCACCCTTGGGCTCTGCACAGCCCCACGGCCCAGGATCTGATCTCTGTTCACCCAGAGCACCCCAGTCTGGGCTGGACACATGCTGACCAGCTCATTACAGCCCCTTGTTCAGAAAACAGAAGGGAAAATCCTGAATTTTAAGGTTGGAAGGCCTCAGAGAACCCAGAAAAGCTGGGCAGAGAGTCTGGCTTTACCCACCTACTCCTGCCACCCTCACCTTCCCCAGCCACTGCTGCTTTTGGGCACAGAGAGCCCCCAGCCAACCCCAGCTCCACCCAGACACACCTCAATGTCCTCCCTGTGCCTCTTCTTCTGCCGGGCCGAGGCCTGGATCTTGCTGTGGGAGGAGTAGGAGCTCAGGGCACACCAAACAGAGAGCCTGGGGACAGAACAGGGACATAGCCAGGTGTCCCTTCTGCCATGCTGCCAGCCCACCTGACAATGAGGTGTGGGTCATGGCAGCTTCCTCCTCAGAGGGGGACAGCAGGGAATGGGGACAAGAGTGGAAACTGCTGGCACTGCCAAAGCCAGAGTGGGATTTGGGCAGCTGGCATCCTCATCCCAGCACAAACCATTCCCCCATGTCCTCAAACAGGCCTTGAGGAGACAGTCTCCATTGGTCTGGGGTCTTACTTGGCCAGGGCCTTCCCAGGGGGGTCCATGAGGGTATGCCACTTGGAGGAGTCTGTCAGCAGGTTGGGCAGGATGTGGCCCAGCAGTGTCAGTGTCAGCTGTGGCATGTCCAGGCAGAAGATGGCATAGAGCAGCTCCACGGCCCTCAGCGTGTGCTCCTTCCTCGTCTCCTTCAGCAGCTCCTGCAGGGTGGAGGGGAGAGCTGGGCCTGCCCCACTCCCCTCCAGTACCAGAACTGTCCCAGCACCCAGCCTAGGGACACCCAGGACACTGGGAACACAAACTAGAACCACTAGTCCTGGCCTCAGCACCCTGCCCAGCACTAGGAGTCCCTCCTGCCCCCTCATACCTTGACCAGGTTGTTGCAGAACCAGTACACGCCCCCCATGTGCAGCAGGGTGTCGAAGATGTGGATGGAGCGGCTGTCGACCCAGCCCTTCTCCAGCACCTTGGTGAACACGCTGGTCAGCACCTCCTTGATGGGCTTCTTGGGGGGCAGAAGATTCCAGTAGGGAATGGTGTCCATGCCAGTGGAAGGGAATTTGATCTGCGTGGCCGTTTGCTGCAGGACATCTGCACACATGTGCTCCAGGATGGAGCTCATGATCACCACGCTGCGGCAGAGAGACGGTGTCAGGTAAGGCACCAGGAAGGGACAGCAGGGCAGAGAATGGCACTGGGAAGGAACAGCAGGGCAAAGAATGGCACTGGGAAGGGACAGCAGGGCAGAGAATGGCACTGGGAAGGAACAGCAGGGCAAAGAATGGCACTGGGAAGGGACAGCAGGGCAGAGAATGGCACTGGGAAAGGACAGCAGGGCAGAGAATGGCACTGGGAAGGGACAGCAGGGCAGAGAATGGCACTGGGAAGGGACAGCAGGGCAGGAGATGGCACGGCTTGGGAGGTGTAAGCTGAGCAGGAAATGGCATGGCACCAGGAAATGGAAACAGGGGCTTAGACAGCACCAGGAAGGGACAGCAGGGCAGAGAATGGCACAGCACTGAGAAGGGACAACAGGGCAGAGAATGGCACAGCACTGGGACAGGACAGCAGGGCAGAGAATTGCATGGCACTAGGAAGCAGAAACTGGGAAGATGGCATGGCATTGGGAAGAGGAAGAGCAGGAGACAATGTTGGAAAGTTGGAAACAGGGCAGGAGGCAGCATGGAACTGGGAAGTGGAAGCAGGGCAGGAGATGACATGAGATCAGGAAGTGGAATCGGGGCAGGAGGCCATGGCACTGGGAAGCAGAAGCAGGGCAGGAGATGGCACAGCATCAGGAAGTGGAAAAGGGAAGCAGGGCAGGAGATGTGGCACTGGGACACAGCTGCAGGGCAGGAACAGGCCCGTGGCCCTGAGCTCACCGCTCGTTGTAGAACTGGAGCGTGTTCTCTCCATACAGGGGAGTGGCGAGCTGCCGGATCATCTGCAGGGACTTCTCCCGCTCATCCAGGCCCAGCATGCGGACATGGGCCACCAGCCAGGCCACAGCACACACTGCCATGCTGCACACCTTCCCCTTGATGTTGTCTGTGATTTTCTAGAAGAGGAGAGAGCAGAGGATGAGCACAGCCAGGTGGACGCGCAGCCATCACCTCCTAGGGCTGTGGGTCCTGACTGCAGGGTCCAAGCCCTTCTCTCCTCCATGGGTGACACCGTCCCTGCCAGTCCCACTGCCACCCACAGGGCAGTTTGGAGCAGGAACAAGGGGCTGGAGCCAAATTGGTTTCCCACTTCCAAGTCACAACAAGCTCTAAGGCAGCTGCCAGAGCAATCAAAGCAGGAGAACAGGGTACCCCAGAGCTTCTGGACTCTTGGCCCCTCCTCAGGACACAGCACAACTCCACTCTGCCCACCACCATCTTCACCTGGATCGACTCAAAGGTGAGGACTCCATTCTCCCAGGCATTGAGGATCTCCAGTATGGCAGCTGAGATGCTCAGACACACCTCGTGCCATTTCATCTGCCTGTCGGGGCAAGATGGGGATTCAGACACAGCTGTGCGGCTGGGGGCTCCCCCCAGGCCTGGCAGGGTGGGCACATGGGTGGGCTCTTACACCAGCTTCATCTCGGAGGAGTTGTTGAGGAGGGCAACCAGGGACTCCACCTTGGTGGAATCGGGGCGGAAGCAGGGGTGGTCAGGGTTGAGGATCTTCCCCTCCTCGGGCATGCAGGTCAGCATCCAGGTCTCAAAGAATGGCACCTCGCCCGGAGGGTTGGAATCTGACAGGATCACCTGGAAAGGAACCAGCACGGGGTCTGCATCCCACAGGGACCCTGCTGGGGACCCCCACCCCGGGGCCTGTCCCCCACCCTGGGGTCTGGCCCCACCCGGGGGTGGTCATGGCCATGGGAACAGCGCCGCCCTGTGGCCTGGAGGGAGAGCCAGGCACTGGTCAGTCCCTCGGAGGCACTGGTCAGCCCCGCGAAGGCACTGGTCAGCCCCTCGGAGGCACTGGTTTCCCCTCTGTGGGCTGTGGTTTCCCCCAGTACCAGGGGGCTCCCCAGCAGAACACAGCCCAGCTCAGAGGGGGGATGCCAGGCCAGCTGCGAGTGTGGCCACAGGGTCACCGTGTTCAGCTCAAACAGGTCCCTTGTCCCCCCACCCCATCAGGGTCACACAGCCCAGCCAGGAGAGTCCTGTGGGGGCCATGAGCTGGGAACCCCACACGTCACTTCCTCCTCTCAGCCTGTGTCACCCAGGGGATGCTATTTTTGTCCAAAAAGTTTTGCACATCTGTTCAGCAGCAGCTGGGCAGGAAAGTCACTGGGCTGGGAGGGGGGGATGAGATCTTATTGGACAGCCCTGGGCACATCCATCCCTGCCTGGTCCCCCCTCCCTGCTCCCAGGGCTGGCTGGGCAGGACCCTTCTCTCCCCCTCTCTGCATTCCAAGTGTTTCGGTATCGTTTCTCCTCCCAACACACACAGATGTCGAAACCTGGAAAATTTTCATGCAACCCAAGTGCTGCTTCCTGAGCAGGGTTGGGAGTTCCCCTTGGACAGGGAGGGCTGACACTGCCTGGCCATGCAACCCCCCAGCCAACCAGTGCCAAACTGGAGGGGCAAACTAGGAGGGGTCTGGTGAGCTCCAAGGCCATTGGAAGCAGCATTCCCACTGATCCCACTGCCCATCAGTGGAGCACAGCCCAAGTCCTCAGGGAGGTGACAGCCAGTCCCATTCCGTCACCTGGCACCCAGAGAGCCCCAGGGACAGATTTCCAGGTGACAGGCACTGAGTGCTGTGCCCTGGGCTATGAAGCGGTTGCAGAGACAGGAGGGACAGTGGCGACAGTGGCAGGCTGGCCACTAGAGGAGGCTGATAGGCTGCAGCAGCGCACGGGCTGAGTTGGCAAGGTGAGAGCCCCTCTTTGGATCCAGCCTCATCCCTCCCCTCCCTCACAGGATCCAGTCCCACCCTCTCATCCCCTCGGAGGATCCTTACCTCTGAGCCATAGGTCTGAGCCACATGGCACAGCATGAGGAAGGAGATGTCAAAGAGCAGAGCCCGGACTGGGCCACTCTTGGCTGAGGGAGGAGAAATAAAGACCTTGGGGCTCTCTGGCCTCAGCAGGAGGAGGGAAGCAGAATCCCACAAGCATGGGGGCCAGGGCCCTGCTTCCCCCACACAGCTTTTCTAACCCCCCCAGTGCTTCTGTGTGAAGAAGGGGATGTGCCAAGTGCCTCCCCCCACCTCATCTGCCCCTGCTTGAGCCCCCAGAACAGCTCTGGCCTCCCTCTGGGTAGCCCCAGCCCAAGTGGGGCCCCCCTCACCATGGAAGGTCAGAGCACTCCACAAGTTTCATCACACGGAGTCAGAGTCCTTATCTGGGCTGTGCTGACACATCACCCCTTCCAGGGAGGGAGCTGAGGGGCCCCCAGGCTCAGCTGGGGAGAGGGAGCCCATGGGAACACCCCAGATTTGGGATGGACACACCCAAGAAGGCAGCCTGTCCCCAGGAGCCCAGATCCCTGCTGGCACGGGGCCCCTTCCCTGCCAGCACCCCCAGTTGGGCCTGGCACAGCTCAGCTTGCTCTGGTACCACAGCCAGCCCCAGTTTAATCCAGCCAGGCCCCAGAGCATCCCAGCACAGGCAGCAGGGGGGGCACAGCTCCAATCACCCCACACATGGATGCACACACACTTACAGATTTCTCCAGTGATTTGCTTGGTGAATTCGTTCAGCCTGGAGGGCAGAGAGTGGCAGCAAAGCATTACCAGTCCAACCAGACAATTCCCAACCCTGAGACAAGTTGGGGGCTGCCTGGCCTGCAGAACCCCCCAAACTCCATCCCAGCAGAGAAGGGCAGGAGGCACAAGGCCCAGCTCTGCAGACACCTTCCAGCACCACAGGGACAAGTCACCTCCTCCCTGTCTCTACTCCCTGTGGCCACACAGGTCCAGCCATGCTGCTCACTCCACACCAGTGGGCTCTCCCCAGAACCAGCTCTGTGGGCATTTTGGAGCACAGACCCCCAACAGATCCCCCATGCACCCCAAGGCTGGTGTGGGTTAAGCCACCTTGGGGGAGCCCATCACACAGCCCCATGTGCGTGCTGGTGCGTGTGCACCAACCAGGACATGTGTGTCTGCAGAAGGCAGGGACACACTGCCCTGGATCCAAGGCTCTGCCACAGCCTTCAGTTTTCTGAACACCCCCAGACCAACCTGGCTCCAATTCTCTGTCCTGTTCATGCAGAGGCAAAGATGGGGTGCTGTGGGGTGCAGCCTCCCTGAGATCCCAGCCCTCCCCAGTGCTCCACAGGGCCAGAGGCACATCCAGCCCTGTCTAGGGGGCAGTTTAGGGGGCTGCCTGTTCCCCCCAGCCCCCTGGTCACCAGTCACAGTGCCACTCAGGTGGACACTCACTTGACAAACTTCCGAGCGAAGGATTTCAGCTTCCCAGTGGCTGCTGCTGCTGCCAGCAGCAAGTCCAGGCTCTTCCCAGACAGCATGTGACCCAGGACCCCCAGCAGGCCCTCAGGGGACTTGGAGTGATCTGCATCCATGGTCTACAAGCAAAAAAGTAAGAGGAAAGGGAAGTCATGGGGAATGTGTGCTACAGAGCAGCAGCAAACTCCAGCTTTTGGGGTACAGAGTTGATCAGCTGCAAGAGCTGTCCCTGAGACCTTGAGAAGCAGGGACCTGCTGGATTTGGGAGAGGTGAGATGGAGACCCCTGAGCCCCTGCCACCAGGAGGCAAACATCTCCTGTCACTCAGTAGCAGCAAAACAACCAGAGTGACACAGGGACATGGGGCGTCCCCAGAGAACAGGGGAGATGCACACAGAGAGCAGCTGAGCAGGACGAGCAGAGCTGGCTGGGCTCAGACTGCTGGCATTGATGACATGCCACCTGACAGCTCCTCCAGCTTCCTGGGAAGGAGGAGGGGAGCTCCTAATCTCCACAATAGAGCTGCAAGGCTCGAGTGATTCCTCCACTACTCCACCCCAGGGCTGGGGAAAATCCGGCGCCTCCCGACCGCCCTGGCTGCCTGGTTAGACGGATGCTGCTGGCAAAGGGCTCCAGGCCTGAGCCCAGCCAGCCCAGCATGGCTGCAGAAGGGCACTCACCTTCAGGATGTTGGTGACAGTGGGCTCAGCCCTCAGGATGAGCCCAGGGTTTGGCTGGATGTTGGCATTCTCAGCCGATTTCAGAGATGGAGAGTTTTCCTTGTCTGCGGTCCTGGGGGACCCAAAATAAGGGCCAGTGTGTAGGAATCCATCACCCTGCCTCCCTCCCTCCACCCACTGGCACCCTCAAGGGGATAGTCACTGCCTCAGGCCACCACCAGCTTCCTCTCTGAGGGGGCAGACTCTGCCTGTACCCAACCTGTCCCAAAAGCAGCATCCCATCCCCACAGGCCACCATATCCCAGTCACAGTCACCCAGTGTCAGCACAGCTGCTCCCACATGCTCCTCCCAAAACCAGGTGCTCCAGCCCCACTTCTGGGGGTTTCCCAGACTTTGGTGTGACTGTACCGTTTGTCGATGAGGTTGTTCATGTTGGCCTCGGAGAGCAGCCCCTGCTTGCTGCACTCCTGCAGGAGCAGGCTCATGCAGTTGCAGCTGGAAGAGAGAGGAGAGCTGTAGCCCCAAGGACAGCATTCCTGTCACCCTAGACAGTGCCACAGGGCAGGGGGATTTGTGAGCTGCCCTCCTGACCCTGTCCCACCCATCCAAGAGGGTCCAGAGCAGCTCTGGGTGTCACATATGTGACTCAGCTGTCACACACTCACTGCCTCATTCATGCGGCAGCAGCAGATCCTCAGGAAGAAGAAATGGGATCAGAAACTAACCCAGCCCTGCCAGGAGCTGCCCTAGCGCCCCACACAAAGGACAGGGTGGTTGTGGCACGTGGCTATGTGGCAGCTCTGGGCATGGTGAGCACTCACTTGCAGCGCTGGTCGGCTTTGTCGAGCAGAGGGGTCAACTTCAGCAGGAACTCAAAGGCACAGTTCACATCCTCAGTGAAATCCTGACAGACACAAAACCAGGCACTCAGCTCACCACGCTGCTGGCACAGGCCCACCTCCCCCTGCCCCCACCTGCTCCATCAGGGAAGGTTCTTGGGACAGGGAGCATTTCCCCGTGCAGGCCAGGCCCCACACACAGGCCCCACAGATGGCCCTCCAGTCTCACCTTGTCCCCCTGGGGATACTTCTTGAGTTTTACCAGCACTTGGGGCATCTGAAAGACACAGGGCACAGAGTGACAGGAGGGCAGACCCCATTCCACAGCTGGGACCCCCCAGCAGCACCAGCCCATACCAACACAGCTGCACACAGCTGCTCTCCCAGCCCCAGGAAAGCAGCATTTCTGGAGCAGTGTGTACTCCAAAGACTCAGGAGACTTTGTGCCCCTGTTCCCCTCTGCCGTGTCCTTCCACCATCACCTGGAGCCACATTTCCCCAACAACATCTCAGGAAAACTCACTCTGCCAAACAAAATGAGGCTGTGCTGAAAAGAGGCCCCTGACAGCAAAGTTGATGCTCAGTGGGTGACAGGAGGGCTGGAGTGGGCTCAGGTGGGAGGGACCCAAAGGGGCACATTGTGGGGAGTGGGGGGACATACTGTGGGGTGTGGGACACCCTAAGGGGCACATTTTGGGGTGTGGGGGCATCCCAAGGGGCACAGTGTGAGGTGTGGGGGTATCCCAAGAGGCATTCTGAGGGGCACACTGTAGGTGAGGGGGATGCTGTGGGGTTGGAAGGCATCCCAAGGGACACACGGTGGGCTGAGTGGCACACTGTGGGGTGGGAGACGCCTTGAGGAGCACACTGTGGTGTGTGGGCACTCCAAGGGGGACACTGCAAGAAAGAAGGACTGATTGCTCTGGCAGAGCTCAGGGCTCAGCAGGAGGAGACCTGCAGGGAAAATAGGCAGGGACTCCCTACCTTCAGGAAGGTGAAGGCTGTCCACTTGAGCTCCTCTGTGCCCTCAGGACACTCGATGAGGCCCACAAAACAGGCCTTCCAGATCTCCAGCACGAAGAGCGGGGAGGGGATGCGCTGTGGGACACACACACAAACCCTCCCAGTGCTGGGTTGGCAGCAAAGCACATCCCCCAACACAGCCAAACCCCTGCAGAGGTGTTGATGGGCTCCCACTGCTTCCCTGGACAAGGAGCAGCACAGGGAAGGCACATGGCCTGGCCCCACAGCCCCAGGCTGCCTGAGCAGAACACACTGTCACTTGTGTACCTGCATCCTCTTCACCATCATCAGCTGCTCCACGAGTGGCTGGGTCTCTCCTGTGAGGTTCATGGTGCCCTCCAGCAGCACCACGGCGTGCACGGTGGGGAAGCCTGTCTTGTTCAGCTGCTCCGAGTGGACAGAGAGCATGGTGGGGATGCTGGGTGGCAGAGGACAGCCCAGGGTCACTGGACCCCTGCAGGGACAGATTCCTGCTCCTCCTGTCCCCCTCCCATTCCCTGGCCAAACCCCTGACCTTTGCTGCCCCGGGGCAGGACACTGGAACACCTCTGCCTGGAAGCTCCAAGGCACAGCCAAGCCCTCAAGCCCTGGGAGCAATTCCAGGGGGATCCAGAGCAGGGACAGCAGCCCTGGTGTGGCCAGGGATAGTAAAAGGTCTCAGGGTCATCAGAGAGGCAACCCTTGGGTAAGACTCTTCTGCAACAGGCCACCACTAGCCCTGTCCTCTCTCCTGTGGGCAGCCCCTGCTGGAGCAGGGATCTGAGCTGGGAAGGGATGGGGAAGCAGGGAGCCAGTGTGCATGGAGACAGGAGCCTCTCAGTCCTCAGAGCAGGGAGTTTGGGGGACTCAGAGTGGGGCTCAGACCCATTTTGCCCCCTGAGCCCATGGGGCAGCAGCACACAGCCACCTCTTGATGAGGGACACGCAGTCATCAGCCTGGCTCCGCAGCGGAGAGCTGCCAAGGTTGTTCAGATTCTCCCCCAGCTTGATGAGGGATTGCTCCACAGTGCTCCAGGAGGCTGGGGAGGGAAGGCAGAGGGATTCAGTGAGGGGACAGTGGCACATGGGCAAACCAGGCAGGTCAGCTCCAGCCTTTGAGTTCCTGCTGAAGTTCCAGCAGCCCAGACGAGCTGGGAGTCCCCACTGGTGATGCAAGCCCAACCCAGGGGTCTGTGTACTTCCAGCAGGTCCCACCCCAAGCCCAGCCTGGCACAGCCTCCTGGCCAGACACAGGCACAGATGAAGGCGTGGGGCTGTGCCAGGCTGTCGGAGCACAGGGCTCGCCACGCACCCAGGAACAGCTCACGCAGCCTTCATATTAATTCTGCTCCTCTTCCAAGGGCAGCACAGAGGGGAGGGGGCAGAGAGTGGCACAGAGCCAGGGAGGAGACAGTTACAGCAACAGGGCTGGAAGATGGATAGGCTTGGAGCCGCAGGGACAATGCGGCAGGAGCCGGGCAGGGGGAAGGGAGAGGTGGCAATGACATCTCTCCAGGGCCAGCACGCGGGGCAGGGACATACACGTCTCCTCCAGCTTGGCAATGTGGATCAGGGCACGGTTCTTGGTGCTGCTGAGCATCTTCTCCAGCCGCTCCAGGCACATCTTCAGCTGGTTCTCTGCCGCCGCCTGCTCCAGCGGCTCCTTCACCTTCTCGGCGTAGAAGGTGGCGCAGCGCAGGAGCCAGGTGAGGGCACTCAGCAGCGCCCGGCACAGGCTGATGCACTCCTCGGCCTTGCCGTGGCAGCTGGGACAGGAGACAAGTGGGAATATGCTCACCGTGTGTGTGGAAACTGAGGCACGGACACTGGATAGGCTGGGGAACCCAAAACCAGGTCCTGCGCTCCCAGCCCACTCCTCTGCTGCAGATCCCAACCTGCTCATCCCACCAGAATTCCTGCTGTGCCAGGGGGAAGGAGACACCCCCACCCCCCACCATGCAGCCTCCTTGCTGGCCTCTCCACTACAGGGAAACTTTCCAAGCTTTTAATCAAATTATCTTGCTAAGAGAGGCTCAGCATTGATCAGTGCACTGCGAGAGGTGAGCGCTTTCCCCTCCTGATGCAGAAATCATCAGGGCCAGAAGTTTTGATCAAATTAAGCAGAGGATCAGAGCAGGCAGGAGCGGATTAAGGGCCGGCTCTGCAGTTGGCCAGCGACAGCTCCTTGTCAACATCTGCCACTGATGCATATTCATTGCTGCTGCTTCATTTCATCTCACTGAAGAGCCTTCCTCACCCTCCTTCTCCTCCTCCCTGCCACAGGCTCCCACCTCCCAGAAGAGGCTGTCAGGGGTTAACAGGAAGATTTCCGAGCTTTCTAAAAAAGTTTTTGTGGCCTGAATTGTCTGAACTCCCCTGGGTCCTGCAACACCAGCGGAAGAGCATAAAGGAAAAAAACAAGGCAGCGCCTGGGGCAGCACAGGCAGGACCAGACGGGGACACACAGCCAGGGCCTGGGAAGGTGCAGAGGGAAAGGAAATAGAGACCCTCAGACCACAGTCTTACACCCACCACATCTACCTGAACCGGGCAGGAAAACCATGGTGAGGTTTATCCCAGAATAGGATGGTTTCCAGCAGCTTCCCACAAAGCTGGTGGGGTTTGGATTCCCTCTGCCATCCCTGTGCTGGCACTGACGTGGCAGCAACTTGGTAACGGACACAGAGCTGGAAGGGGAACCTGACTTCCACTGCCAAGGTGAGTATCCTGGGATCAGACAGGACCCCCTGGCTCTGCTGGTTCCTGGTTCTGCCCAAGGCACAGCCAGGGCAGAGATGGCAGTGCTGGAATGCCACACAGTACCTGAGGCGGTCACAAAACATGTCCATGATCTCCAAGAGCGACTGGACACACAAGTCCCGGGAGAAGTCATCGAACTAGAGCAGGGAAACACAGCGAGACTTCAGATGGGGACTGCTCCGGCAGCTCAACACAAGCTCAAGCCCTTCCTCCAGGGCCGGGCCAGGCGCTGCGGCCACAGGACACTCCCCCTGGCAGCTGCCCAGAAGCCACTTGAATGAGAAGTAGGTCAGAGCTGTCTGTCGGCCAGGTCGTGCCCTCCCGGGGTGGCGAAAGGCGGTGGGACCGCGGCAGCAGGGCCGGGGCTGGGTTTTCTCCGCAGCCTCAGGCCGGGGCTGCGCTGCCCTGGCGCGGCGGTGGTGGCCGAACGCCAGCCCTCTGCCCACCCCCGGCTCGGTGGGGCTGGCAGCGCCAACAGCCCGGCCGGCCGCGGGGCTGGGGGCGGGGGGCAGCAGAAGCGCGGCCCCCCCGTCTCCTCCCGGAGCAGATGGGGAGCCCCGCCGGGCCGGAGCTTGCCCGCAGCTCCGCGCTGGGCCCACGCTGCGCTGAAGGAGGAAGGCTCGGCTGTCAAGGTCAGCGCTATGCCCGCCCCTCCGAACGGGCAGCGACGCGGCACCGGCTAACAGCAACGAGCCCGAGCCCTTCGGAGCAGAGCTGGGCTGGGCTGTGCTTTGCCGTCCCCCGGGAGCGCGCCCTCCCCTCCGGATCGGCGTTGGAACCGCTGGAGGGGTCCCCATCTCGCCAGGGCTTCACGGCACAACTCCGAGCTCAGCAGTTCTCCTCCCATCCCCATAACAACAATGAGGCGGGGGAAGAGAAATCATTCTCCCTGAAATCATTCCTCCTTTGGTCACCCTGAGTAAGGGGCCTGAGGTGACCCTGACAAGGAAAAGAAGGGGGGTCTCTCATAGCATGTGAGGGGCTTCCCAACACCAAGCAGAGGCAGCCATGTGTCCTCATGGAAGCAGCACAGGGACACAGAGCACCCGTGGGAAGCCACAGCTGAGCGTGGTGTGTGGCTGCAGCCGCATGGCCCAGGCCCTGGCAGCTCCTCCACGGCCAGCTCCGGTCCCCACAGCACTGCCAGCACCGCCGGCCGCAGCGGGATGTGGTTTCCGGCGGTTGGGATGGGGTTACACACAGGCCAGGAGCCTGCCAGGCCCCCCAGGGCAGAGGGACCAGGCACTCACACCCCCAAAACCCGCTGGGACCCGTGGCAGTCCATCCCCAGGGGGACACGGGAAGGCTCGGGCGCTAATCCGCGCCGGCTGCCGCTGCTGACTCAGCCCAGGACGTCGCTTTCCACTTGACCTATATTTGGTGGGAGTTGTGGGGAGGGAAAGGGATTTGTGGGGTTGTGGGTAAAGAGTGAAACCTCTGAGAGCACCTGCCAGAGCCGTACCTTGCTGATGGCCATCAGCACCGTGGAATAAGACACCATCTACAACACAGAAAGCCAAAACAAGCGCGGTGTCACAGGGGCTGTGTGCCAGCACCGCGCTCGTTGCTGAGGAACAGCAAGGTCAGGGCACGGCCCCGCTGCCTGTCACCGCAGACAGGGCCGGGGCCGGGGCGCTGACCCGGCACAAATCCAAACAGACATTTTTAGGTGATCACTGATGCGCTTCACACAAACTTTAGGCCATATTAAATGCCAGGATATGAAAGCATGGAGCTCACAGCGAGTGCAGAGGCTCTCGGGGGGCAGAATTCCCACCCTGGGCGATGGCAGAGGCTATTTATGGAAACATCCCTGCCCAGGGCACGCGCTGAGCCCTCCACTGCCTGCCCCCGGCCCCAGAGAGGCTCACGTGGGGGTTTGGGGTGTCTGCCCAGCCCAGGAGAGGCTCACATGGGGGATTTGGGGTGTCTGCCCACCACCAACACCCCAGCTGCTTTGCCCAACCTCACTGAGGCTGCAAGGTGATCCCCAGCAGCACCAACAGGTCCTTACCTGGGAGCTGATAGCGTATTTCAGGTAGGACAAGATGAGTGGGTTTGGGGATGGCCCGATCATGGCCTGCTCCAGGAGCGCCTCTGCAAGGAAAGAGGGTCCCAGGTCAGCACAGGGGGACACACAGACACACTCTGTTCTCCCCTCATCCCACAGGAAAGCTAGCAAAGTCCAACTGTACCAACCACAGCGACTCCACACCAGTTTTCTCCTAAATTCACCGAATCCCACAACTTTCTAATCCCTGACGGGCACAAGCCAGTGAATAATTCAGGCAGAGCTTGCAGCCTCCTCCTAACACATCTCTCCCCGGGTGCTCCGGCCCTAAAACTACTGCTGCTGCTCTCCACATTCCCCTCCCTCCCACTTCTTGCCAGGAGGCTCCTGCAGCCTCCACTGAGTGTCTTTTACCCAGGCACCTGGGGCTGAGCTTGGGGCCACCAGTCCCCTGCACTGGGCGCAGCCCTGCCCGTCTGGCCCTCGGTGGCCCGAGGGGCTCTGCCCGTCCCATCTGCTCAGCCAAGCCTTTAATTGCCCATTTGAACCATGGCAGAGTGCAGGAAGCACCTCCCCGAGCAGGCCCCGGGCTGCAGCACAGGCTGCAAGTAGGTCAGAGCACCCAGATGTAAAAGGGGGAGCAGCAGCCGGGTGGGAATTTGTCGCCCCAAAGCCGAGGAGGAGGAGCCACGGCCAGATCCCAAGTGCAGGAGCAGGAGACTCCCTGGGTCTCGCTCCGAGGCTCAATCCTGGGCCAAGAGTGTCTGGGATGAGGATAGAAGGCTGGTGGCAGCCGTCCCCTCCCCAGCCCATCCCAGAGTGTCACCACGAGCCAGCCACATGCTGCTCCCCGCTGCAGACGTGTCAGCAGCGATCTGCCAGGCCCTGCCGTGATCCTGGCAGCTCGTGCCAGCTTTCCCTCCTTTGTACTTCCAAGCTGAATGGCAAGAGCTTGGGAAAGGACAGCTCTGGGGACTGTGGTGAGGAAGGGAGCTGCTGTTCCAGCCATCAGGACCTCGGGAATGAGCTCTCCCTGTGTGCACACAGTGCTCAGAGTCAGGGCCAGCGTCCTGCCCGTGTGGCTCCTAAAAGGAAAAGGGGACACAGCTCCTTCCCCTCCTGGCAGAGGAGCTACCCCAAAGAAGCCACTGAACCCTGGCTAAATGTCGGCCAGGAGAAACCCATTCCTGCAGAAATAATAGGGAATTATCATCTCTGCGTCTGTTTTTGGGGATATACAGATGAGCCCAAGCCAAGCACCCTGCAGGCCTCGCTGCCAGTGGAGCAGGAGCCAGTGCCACCAGGGCGGGAACAGGCACCAAGGAGCCCCGGGGACCAGCTGGGCAGCAGCAGGACTGGCCCTCGAGCCAACCACCCCCACCCCAAGCAAATCCATCCAGAGCAAATCCATCTCCCCACAGCCACAGCTCCACTTGGCCCCTCCAGTCGCACCTCGGAGATGACAAACCCAGCAGGGGCAGCTCAGCAGTGGGGACAGGGTGTGACAAAAAACAGACAGTGACAGAAAATCCAATGGGAGGATGGAGAGAGGGGAAAAACATCCACAGGGGAAAGATCCCCACACTCAGAGGAGTGAGAGCTGCTGCCTGTGTGGGGCTGGTTCCTTTAAACCCCCTAGAGCAGCAACCCCCAGCTCTGTTTATTTATCCCGGGACTTGCTGCACAGGGAAAATCCCAGCACCAAGTTTCTATAATTAGCAGGGAGCCTGGCAAATCTTTAAACCAGTCCTAGCCTTTGGCAGGATTTCTGTGAAATGCCCTTGAATTGGGCTGGGAAGCAGCCTTGAGAGCAGCACCTGGCTCCTGTGCAGTGCTAGAATCAGGAAATTGGGGAATCATAAAGGCTGGAAAGACCTCCAAGAGCATCTCACCACTAACCCAAGTCCCCAGGAGCCATATCCACATGGTAATTCCACCCCAGCCTCAAGCGTCAAGGTGTTCCAACACCTAACCACCCTTTCAACAAAGAAATTTCTCCCAATTTCGAACCTAATTATCTCCTGGCTCAACTCAAAGCTGCTTCTCTTATCCCAAAAGCTAGGCTGTGCTGACCCCTGAACCTTCCCATGGGGAAAAAGGCGGGAATAACCCCAAAACGGAGCCGGTAGGGTGGGAAAGGGGCGGGGGAACAGTTGGGAATGGGCTGACATGATTGGGAATGGGCATTTTGGCGTGAAAAGCAGTGTGGGAAGGTGGGGCCCAAAATGCAACAGGAACCCCCATAATACCCCTGTCTGCACCCCAAAGGGGAGAACACTGGGGACAACACCCAAATACACGCGTGGGGACCCCCAAAACATCCCAGTGTGCCCAGTAAGGAGGGGGAACCCCCCCGCCTCCCCCCGACCTGCCAAGTTGAGGATGTCCCAGGTGGCTCCGCGGGGAAAGAACCGCTTCATGTTTATGGCCCATTGATAGTCGCTCCAGCGCTCCTTCCAGGCCTGCAGGATGGCCTGCTTCAGGTTCACCACCTTCATGGTCACCCTGCGGACGGACAGCTCAAGGCGCGGGGGACGGAGCCCTGACCCCGCCGGGCAGGGCAGAGCGGGCCGGCCAGCGTGGGGAAGCGGCTCGGCGGCTTCGGAGGGGCGATGCTGGGGGTCTGCCCGCTCCCCGGGCCTGGGGAAGCTCGGAGCCTCCCCGAAGCCCCGCCGAGGTCCGGTGCCCGCGGGTCCCGCC
>VXAX01005815.1:54961-69506 GCA_013399835.1 Leptocoma aspasia | reverse complement strand
GGGCCCCGGGGGGTTGGGACACTGAGGACCCAGGGCAGGGAGGGGGGTGGGAGAGGGGTTCTGGTCTCTACAGAGGGCCTTGGGAAGGAGTGAGAGGGCTGGGGGGCTCTGGTGTCCGGGGGACTGATATTAGGACCTGCGGGCTGTGGGGACACTGGGGACAAAGTGGGGGGTGGAGAGCTGGGGGAGCACCCGTGTGGGGAATTGGGGGAGTGGGGCTGAACCTCCCCATAATGTGTGTGGGGGCAGCCTCAGGTGGGGTGGGCACTGCAGCCCCCCAGGACCAGACAAGGGGATTTGCTCTGGCTCCCTGTGCCCTGTGGCTGGATCTGCCCAGTCTGGGATCCTGTCCCTGCTCCTGGGGTCCCTGCAGCAAGGGCAGGTGGGGGGTGGGTGCTGCTGTCCCCCCACACACACTGTGCAGTTCTGCTCTTGCAGTTCACATCCAGGTGCAATTCCCTCCTGCTTTGAGTTCTAATGGTGGTTATTTCCAGCTCTTTCCTGTTTTGGGTTCCAGGGCTGGTTATTTCCAGCTCCTCCTGACTCCCGCTGGGTGTTTTTCTGTGGTGGTTTTGGGTTTGTCTTGTCGCCTTGGTCAGGTTGTTTGTGCTCTGGGCTTGTTTTTCCTGTACAGTTGGGTTGATCTTTGTCTTTATTCTGGAATCATGGAATGCTTTGGTTTGAAAGGAACCTTAAAGCTCATCCATTTCCACCTTCTGCCATGGTCAGGGACACTTACCACCATCCCATTTCAATCCAAGCCCTGTTCAACCTGGCCTTGGACACTTCCAAGGATGGGGAAACCACAGCTTCTCTGGGCAGCAGTTTTACTGAGCACTTTTCTTGCTCTGAGCTGTTTCCTTCATCCAGCCCCTTCCCTCAGCTGGGTCCTGCTCAGCCTCTCTTTGTTATTCCCTGTTCTTGCCCTGTGCCTGGCTCTTGGTTGGTGAGGGAGGCATCCTGGCTCCCCTGTCACTGTCACTCTGTTCCCTGGAGACCCCCAGCACTGACAGGCTGTGCTTTGCTCTCCATATTCCCCCACTGTAGCTGCTCTAGAAGGTTCTTGGAGAAAGGGTCTGGGAGCTTGGAATTTGTTTCTCCTTGGTCACTGAAGCTGAACTTCCAAGGGTGGATGCAATAGGGTCAGGGCCTTGCTGTTATGGTGTGTGGGATTATGGGGTGCTGGGTATTAGGAAAAATGGACATTAGGACAAAAGAATTAGGGTTAGGAGAAGGTATTAGGATGGTAGATACTAAGAAAGTATGTTCTGAGAGAATATTTTTTTCATGGAAGGGGTGGTCAGGCACTGGCCCAAGCTGCCCACAGAGTGGTAGAATTCCATCCCTGAAGTGTACTGTAGTGGTTTTGGTTTGCCAATTCTAGAATTCCCCAATTTTGAATTTTTTCCAATCAATGCACCACTGAGCGTGGTGGGTTCAGTGCTGTACAAAAACTGTGGATGTGACTTTTGGGGACATGGTTTAGTGGTGACATGGTGCTGGTGCTAGCTGAAGGTTGGACTTGACCTTAAGGATCTTTTACAATATAAACAATTCCATTATTCTATGGTTTTCTGAATCCATGATTCCATGTTGCTGGGTCCTGGCTGCTCCCCTCCCCTCTTCTAACACCCCTGTCCTTTCTCTCTCTGCAGGAAAGTGAGGATGGCATCGAAGGAGATGGTGAGTGATGGCTCTTGGGCAGTGTTGTTTGTGTGCAAAAAATAGTAAAAACCAGACAAAATGATTTTTCTAACAATCCTGTGGTTGTTGCCATGCCAAATATTCACTTGTAACAGCAGGCAAACATGGGGTACAGGGACAATGTCCCAAACTCTTTCCTGCTCCCTCCTTAGCTGGCTGTGGCATTGATCTGGGGTGGTGCTGGCATCTAAATTCCCTTTGGAAGGGTTTGGTGCCATGGCAGAGGAGCCACGTCCAGCCCTGCCCCTGACGCCAGCTCCTTTCCCTCCCCACAGCTGTGCTCTCTGACTATGAAAGCGCCGAGGACTCGGAGGTGAGGGCAGTCTCTGTCCTGCTGAGCCACTCATTCTCATGGAATTTCAGCACAAACCCAGTTTGTGTCCTTGGATCTCTTCCACTGACCCCTCTGTCCCCTGAGGAAATGGCCTCCCCCAGTCCCTGGCACTGGGACCAGTGTTGCTGTGCTGCTGGGGAGGGTATAGGGCCAGTATGTGCAAGGGAAAACCCTCCTGGCTCCTCACACTGGGAACTGGATTTGCCATGGCCAAGAAGGGTGTGGGAGGAGTGTGGGATGCTTGTTGGGTTTTAATTAGTTGGAATTAAAAAGCAAAGTGGTGGTTGGGAGCATCCCAGGAGCTTCCCTCTGCTCTGAGGGAGCAGCCAGAGGGGGAATGTACTTTGGGAGTTGGGGGATGCTGAGGGAATCCCATCCCACCCATGCCTGGGGGCTTCAGGTTCCTTTGGATTTTTAGTTCAGAACTCTAAAGTTTGAGATTTACAGGGAGTTTAGAGAAGTTCTGGTCTCTAAGGATTATAGTGAAGGCTTTCTAAGGAAAATCCATCTCTGTTTTGGGAATCTTGAGGAAAACAGTGGCTAGAGAACACCCAAACCACCAGGCAGAGGAAATCCAAGCTGTTTATTTGGGAATTAATCTCAGTTTGGGAATTAATCTATGCTATTAACACAGAAGGAGCACTGCAGGCTGCAGAGGTGATGAGGCAGCTCCCAGAGCTCTTCCAGCCTGGAATCCTGCATGGAGGCTCCCGGTGGCAGCGGGGTTGTTGCATCACTGCCGTGCCAGGATGACTCTGTTGCTGTACCTAAAAATAATGCCCAGCCTGGGCTTCCCCGGCGTAAACACCAGGAGCAGCCGATGTGCAAAGGCTGTGTTGAAAGAGGAAAATGGAGCAGGGTTTGGTTAATCACCCCGAGCTATTTTTAGTTCGGCTCCAGCCTCTGGAGGCTCCTGGGGGTGAAACCAGGTCATGCTCCTGAGCAGAGTGAGTCAGCTGAGGAACTCCAGGGAATTTGGAAACGTGGGCCTGGCTGGATCCAGGCCCTCAGTGTGGAAGGAAGGGCCTGAGATCATCAGTCTTCCCAGTCTGCAGGAGCCTTTCTGGAGTGGTGGGATGCCACATCTTTGTGGGGCAGCTGATCCCAGCTTCATTCCAGAAAAATGCATGTTGGACCCTCCGTCTCTTGGGAGAGGTTGGGTTTAACCTTTGCTTTTCCTGTAAAAATATGGGGATAGGAAGAATTTTAGGAGCTAATAATCTGCTGTGGAAGAGTCATGTCTAACAGCTGGTACAGGGGTCTAACTCCAGAATTGAGGGAGTTTCTAGGTGATCTGTTGCTGGATCCGACTCCAGATTTGGGGAGATTCCTGGCAGATCTGTTCTTAATGGAGCAAGATTGAGTCACTGGGTGTCTCCCAGGCAGAGGAAGAGGATTACAGCGAGGAAGAAGGCTCCAAGGTGGAGCTGAAGCAGGACAGCAACGATTCCTGCGAGTCAGCAGCCAGAGGGGAGAAGGGGAATGAGAAGGCGGATCCCAAGGGAGCGGTGACGGGCGAGCGGCAGAGCGGGGACGGGCAGGTGGGTGTCCCACGGCTCCGGGCTGGGGGCTGGCAGCAGGACTGCTGCAGTGGTGAGAGCTCCCTGCTTCTGACAGGAGAGCACGGAGCCTGTGGAGAAGAAGGTTGGGAAGAAGGTTCCCAAGCACCTGGACGACGATGAGGATCGGAAGAACCCGGCGTACATCCCACGCAAGGGGCTCTTCTTTGAGCATGACCTCCGAGGGCAGACGCAGGAGGAGGAGGTCAGGTATGTGAGTGTCCCCCCTGGGGCTCTGGGAGGGACAGGCCAGCTTCCAGGCCAGCCTCTGGCAGCAGGGCTCCTCGCTTCAATGGGATGCACTGGGAAGTCTGTGCTTCCACTACCTGCTCTGTGTCCTGCCAGGACACTTCAGCTCTTTGTTTTGAAGGAGAGATGCAAAAAACCCACAAAAAAAGCCTTGTGCTAGGCAGCAGTGATTCTTCAAGCTGCTTTTCCCAAACAGGAGTGGGTCACCAGCAGCTGCTGGGCAGGAGCAGCAGGAGGAAGGAGGGATGCTGCCTCCTGTGCATTCCCTGCCCCAGGAATGCTCAGGCTCTGTGTGTGGAACTGTACAAAACTGCCACATCTCGGCCTTACAGCCCCTTGCTCCTCCTTGTGTCCCTTTTCCAGGCCAAAGGGTCGTCAGCGGAAGCTGTGGAAGGACGAGGGGCGCTGGGAACATGACAAGTTCCGTGAGGATGAGCAGGCCCCCAAGACCAGGCAGGAGCTGATCGCGCTGTACGGGTACGACATCCGGTCAGCCCACAACCCCGACGACATCAAACCCCGCAGGATGCGCAAGCCACGGTGAGCCCCAGAGTCACACCACGATTGTCCAGGTCTGGAGCTCCAAGGATGGAAAGCTCTGTCATGTGGAACCGTGTTCCTGGGGTTTCTAGATGTGTGTGCTGGGGAGGTGTTCCCTGACACAGTGATTCTTCCCATCCTGGGGTTTCTTTCTAGTGAATTGTTCTATTTTCCTCGCTCAGGTTTGGCAGTCCCCCTCAGCGAGACCCCAACTGGTCCAACGAGAGGCCGCCCAAGCCCCCAAGGCACCAGGGTGCCAAGAGCCCCTCGGCTCCCCCACGGTCCTTCAACAGCCGCAGCTCTGCCAGCACTGGCAGGATGCCCCCTGCCAGGAACTACCCCAGGATGGGGGGCTACAAGGAGACCCGTCCAGGCTACCGGGCTTCGGAGGCGACTGTCCCGCATCGGAACGGGGAACAAGCCAAGCAGGAGAGTGGCTACCGTGGGAAGCGTGCAGAGCAGAACCCATCAAGGGACACGTCCCCTGAGTTGGAGGTGGCACATGTCCACGGCAGCCCTGGGAAGGAGGAGGGGGCTCTGGAAAACCAAGCCACGGCTGCTGACGCTGCGCAGCCGCCGCCAGACAGACCAGTTGAGAAGAAATCTTATTCCCGGGCAAGAAGGACCAGAGTCAAGGCTGGGGAGGCAGGGAAGCTGGCAGAGGAAGTGCCTGCTTCTGAGGGGCTGGCTCCCGTGATTCCAAAACCCACAGCAGCTGAGACCTCCCCCCCACCAGCCAAGAGCAACTGGGAGTCGCCGGTGGAATCCAGCGTGGATGGACTTGAGCAGGAGATGACCCAGATGAACCTGACAGAGCAGAACTGGAGCCCGGGGCAGTCCCAGTTCATCCCGCCTCGGGAGCTGAGGGGTAAGTGGGAGCAGCCTCCTGGTTTTCCAGCAGCCCAGTGCCTCCTGATCTGTGCAGTTGGTCAGAGCTGAGCTGTCTCTGCCTGAACCGTGTTCCATGGTGGGTGCAGAGTGATGGTTCCTGCTGAGAAAGTGCTGCAGTATGGATACAACAGCAGAGAAAAAGGGAAATTAAACATTTCAGTGTAGGTGAATGGAATTAGGGCTGGGAAGGATGGAAGGATGGATTATCCTTTCTCTGTGATGTGAATCACAGCAAGACTGACCTCTGCTGCAGGAGGGCATGAGATAAGGATCAATAATTGGGCTCTGTGGTGTCCTGCTTGGAGCAGGAAGAAACTTTTCCCTGTTGAGCAGCTCATTTCTTAGCACTGGAATTTGGTTGTCAATATCCGAGGCCTGGCTGGGATTGGCAAATCCCTTTGTGCCTGGGAGGAGGGAGGGACATGGGACAGAGTTACTGTGGTGCCAGCTGGGGACAGTTCCAGTTGCGCATCCACAGAGAGGTCATCCAGGTATAATTATCCCTTTGCAGAATTAGAGTCTGTTCTGGGAAGTGTCAGAATGCTTCCCGAGGGGAGTAAAACTGGAGCAAGGAGAAGGAAGCAACTTGCTGCTTTCATAAGTGTCTGTGAGGTTGAGGTCATGGAACCAGAAGTCATTTGGTACTGGTGGGACTGTGAATTCTGTGAGAACAGACCCCTGGACAGGCTGGAAATGTCACAGTGGGATGAGAGTTCAAAACTGCTGCAATTGTCTGGTTTAGGGGGTTTTTTAATGCGCAAAAATGAAGCATCTTCCCAAATTTCCCACAGCCCAGCTCTTGGCTGCAGGTACATGATCATGTTCTGCTGTGAGAAGGATGATGACTCTGCTGTCCCTTTTTTGTCCCTAGCAGAAGAGGGAGGAGTTATTCTGGGAAGGATTTGGCTCCCATCAGTCCATTCTGTATCCCTCTGCCTGTATTTGCACTGTCAGTGATCCATGAGCACTTCCAGTGTTTGTTTTACCCATTTTCACTCCCTTGGAATCACCTTGGCACTGTGGTTTTAAAATTCACTTTGCTGTGAATTCACATGGATTCAGTTTGCTGTTTGAATCCAGAGGAGGCTGTGATAAAAACGTTTACACCCTGCAGAGGGTTTAAACTGCAGCTTCAGATGCCACATGGATCCTTGATCCACCTGGAAGAGATCTGTGTCTCAGCAGACACAGAGCTCAGAGCAGGACCTGAGTTTCCAGCTGGGGATTTAGTTTTGAAGTAGGATTTAGGCATTGCTGAGCACCTTGGATGAGTGTGCAGTGACAAAAGAGCCTCTAATTTGTCCCAAAATATTTCAAATCACCGGGGCGATGAAGTCCAAAGATTTTGTATTATGGGAGCAAGAGCTGAGCCACAGCCACGCCCCCGGGTGAGGCAGCTCCGGCCTGGGAAGCAGCACAAACCACAGTAATAACCAGTCTGTTCCTTCCTCAGGTATTCCCAACCATATGCACGTGGGAACTGGGCCACCACCGCAGTTTAACCGGATGGAGGAGATGGTAACGCGTGATCCCGGAGCATGACTCCGGCTCCGCCGCGCGCGGGAGACGGGCTCTAATTGTGTTGGAATTGTGGTGATTACAGGCTGTTGATGCCTTGTAAGGGTGTTTGGGGGTGACCCCAGGGAGGTTTGGGGGTTGGGGGTGTCGGGTGGGTGCCCCACAGCCCCCCTGAGCCCTGGACTCTTGCAGGCAGTGCCAGGGGGCCGTGTGAAGCGCTACTCATCGCAGCGGCAGAGACCCCCCGTGCCGGAGCCTGCGCCCCCCATGCACATCAGCATCGTGGAAGGGCACTACTATGACCCATGTGAGTGTTTCCTTCCTGCTCCTGTGCCTCCATGTGTGCTTGGAGCTGAGCAACTGGTGCAGGGATCCCTCCACTCCTGTCGGTTTTGGGACTTTACCTTCTCGTTTGTTGTAGTGGCACTGTGTCCTCTCATACAGTGTCTAAAAGGCAGCTGGGAGCCTGCCTGGTTGTGTTTAAACCCATGGAATTATGCTCAGTGTTATCCCCTCTCTATGCCAGGGCTCTTAGTACACCCCAATTCTTCCAGAGAACTGGGATTTAAATTGAACTTTAAATCAGGTCTTTGACGTTTGAGCATGGGGAGAACAGGACTGGGGAGGGATTAAGAATTCCCTCCAGCATTTAAAGTGTTAGAGAAGAAATTCCCTGAGTATGTTCCTGCTTTCTAAAGGGAGTAGGAGGCTTTTCTTTAGGGAGCATGTCACATCTTTGAGCCTGGGAGCCTCTGTATGCCATGTGAGCCCTCAGGGCGGGCTGGGCTGTGTGTGCCCGGCTGCAGGGGAATGAAATTCCATGGAGCTTTTTCTCACAGCCTGTCATGTGTTGTTGCAGTACAATTCCAGGGACCAATCTACACCCACGGTGAGAACCCAGCCCCGCTGCCGCCTCAAGGGATGATTGTGCAGCCGGAGATGCACCTCCCTCATCCAGGTGAGGAGCCAGTGGGATACCCCTGGACCTGGGGAACAGAGAACTCTGCTCTCCTACAGCCTCTATCACAGGGGGGAATCCATTTTCCTTAATTTCTACAACATGAAAGAAACCTGCTCCCTCCTGCACTGAGGCTGCAGTTCAGTTTTAAGGAGAGAAAAAATAGGTGTTTCTGGAGTTTCCAGCCAGTGCAGGACAAGGGGAACTGAACCTTTGGCAGCTCCCAGCTGGATTTTAGCAGGTCCCTGTGGGGCCTCACTATGCTGGGCCGCTCCCTTCCGTGGGCACTGGGCTGGTTCCTCACTCCCTGGCCCTGTAGCTCAGGAAAAAGCAGAACTGGGAGCTGTTGAACGTGTTCTCTGCTTGCCCACACAAATTGTTTCCTGCAGTGGAGTTGCGACGGGGCCGTGTCTGGTTCCGGTGAATCCAGAACTGGGGAGGGGGCTGTGCTCTGCTGCTCTGTGTCCCTCCCCAGCGTGGGGCCGCAGGGAAGCCTTGGAGCAGAGCATGCTCCTTCCTACTGCTACCCAGGGACGCTCTGGCTTTTTGGGTGACATCCGTCTGCTTCCCGTCACCTCCANCCCCCTCCGCCCCCTCCTCATCTCTATTCCAACACGCAGGTAAGCCAGCGGCTCCTTCCCAGGCAGGAGCAGATGGGATGTTGTGGAGTGTGGGGTGTGTTCTCCGAGGTGTTCCTGGGAGAGGATATGGGAAAGGCTGCTGTGATCCCAGAAAGGATTGTTCTCATGGCTGCTGTGCAGCTCTCTGAGTGTGGTGGGCAGTGGGGGAAGTCCTGTCCTGGGGGGTCTGGAATTGAGCTGTTCCCTTATGGAGCAGGGTAACAGCCCCTCCAGGACCCTGCTGAGCCAAGGATATCTTGGGAATGGCTTTGTAAGTCAGTTCTGTTTGAGATGGAGGCTGGGGACTCGCTGGTGTGAGCAGCATGGGGATGGATTTTCATGCTCCGTGGCCCAACTCGGTGTCTAAGGTCACTGCTGGGCAGTGAGGAGGCAGATTGGATTGGGTCCCTGAGGAGGCAGGTCAGACCAGATCCTGTAGGGACATGGATCAGAGCGGACCAGATTCCTGGGAGGAGACAGATCAGATCAGATCCCTGAGGAGGCAGATTGGGTTGGATCTGTCTGAGGATCAGACCAGATCTGATCCCTGTGAGGAGACACATAGATCTAATCCCTGAGGAGGCAGATCAGACCAGATCCTTGAAAAGGCAGATGAGACCAGAGCAGACCAGATCCTGGTGCCGTGGCTGGAGCAGGGCTGACACGCTGTGACTGGAGCAGGGCTGACACGCCGTGGAAGGCTGGAGAGCTGCATGTTCCCTGAGCTCCCAGCCATCCCTGCCCTTCCCACTGCTCCAACTGATCCCAGCAGAACCTCACCCTGCTTTTAGGGCAATTTCCCCTCAGGCTGCAGGGCTGGATGTGCAGGGGAGCTGTGTCCAGGCAGAAAATCTGTTGTTGGGAAGTTCAGGCATTCCATACACTGCAGGGTGAGGGAATCCCATCTGCATAGGCTGTGTCCTGTCCCTGCCTGAGTGGGGGGACATTGGTGAGGGGTGGGGACACAGAGGGGCCTCGGGAGCTGATCTCTGGGGAGCACAGCCCCTCTTGGCTCTGGCTGGGGGCAGCTGTCCAGCCCCAGTGGGTGCCAGGAGGGGCTTGCAGGGCCCCCCAGCCCGGAGCTCTGATCCTGCTGCTCCTGCAGGCGCAGTCCCAGGTGTATGGGGGGGTCACCTACTACAACACTGTCCAGCAGCAGGTGCAGCCCAAGCCCTCCCCGCCCCGCCGGACGTCCCAGCCTGTGACCATCAAGGCACCCCCTCCAGAGGTACCATCCCCTCACCATGTGTCCTTGTGTGTGTGTGATGTCACTGGTGTGTGTGAGGCTGCAGTTCCCACTCCCATCCCAAAAAAATAACATTGTTCTTTTGTAAGGGGAAATCTTAAACTGTCTCATCTCTGACCTGTCCCAAACCTCAGCTTCTCGTTGCAGGTGGTAAGCAGGGCTCCAGTTAATTTGAGTTACTTAAATCTTTAAAACTAAAACCACGTAAAAAGTAAGTCTGAAGTTGACTCTTTTTTATTTTATTTGCTGAGGGTAGAAAACAGGATGATTTTGAGAGGGAAAAATCCAGCCCTGGCTGGAGGAGCTAGGAGGCAGGGAGTTTTCTGGAAGGATAAATGTTGAGAACTCAGCAGATAATTCAGGCAGTAGAGTTAAAGGTTTTTCAGGATGTGAGTGCTTCCCTGTGCTGGGAATGGTCTCCTTGCTCCAGTGCTGTGAGCTGTGCATGTGTGAGCGTGCTGGAATGCCATGTGTGTTTTTGGTTTCCCCTTCCATACCTTCTTCATGTATGGGAGCCAAGCAAGCCCAGACCCGGGCAGGCATGTGCCGGTGGGTTCCTGTACATGGGGAGGGCTGAGAAGCAAATTGTCTGATGGAGGGGCCCTGGAAAGGCCTCGTGATGGAAAAATCTGGAACCATGAGGAGAGGTTGGCACAGGGGGCTNCCCCCCGTACAGGGGTTTGGGGGGCCCTAAACCTCTGCTGCTCTCCCCTCTTCCCCCCTCCCAGGACAGCAAAGGTGAAAAATCAAAGGAGAGGAGCAACACGTAGGGGCAGGGCCACAGGAATCCCAGCACCAGACTCGGCCCCTCGGCGAGGAGGAAGCTGCTCCTTGGAATGGCTCCTTCCCTGCACGGAGGTGAGGCAGTGGGATGAGACACCTGCACTGTGCTCAGGACCAGGCACTTCCCCCGTGGCCCGAGCGGTGCCTTCCCAAAATCCATCTCGCTGCTGCCCACCCCCTTCTCCCCCGTGCTGGGGCTGCCAAAGAACCAACCCCCGAGTTGGTCCTTGGCCACACGTTCTCCCAACTTCTCCCTGTTACTAAACGTTCCCCGCTCCCTCCTGGGATGTCAAACTCCGCTGGCTTGATCGTGGTCTCTGTTTTTATTTAAGGAATGAAGCAGCTCCTTCAGTAAAGCTGATTTGTTTCTTTTGGGTATTTCGTTTTTATTTGTTTGGATAAGCAGCAGTGACATCCCCCTCCCCCCCCACCCTAGTTCATCATTTCAATTCTCTTTTCAATTAGCAAGTTGATTTCTGCCACTTTTGGAGCAGGGGAAGGGCAATGGAGCCATGGGAAACTGTCAGGAATGCACTGCCTGGGCAGGAACCACTTAACTTAGGAGCTCCTCCTGATTGTTTTCCCAACAAACTGTTGGTAGCAGGTGTGTGTGAGCTCTCAGGTGGGAATCCACAGGGTGACCCCCATCCCTGCCACCCCCAGCAGCACAAGGGGACGTTCCACCCTCCCTCTGCCAAATCCACAGAGAGAGGGGGAGGTTTGTGTGCACCCAGCACCCCGATGCTGCCCAGCCAGCACCCAAACCAGCTCAGCAGGGCCAGGTTTGCTCCCAGCACTTGGGTGTTGCTGCTGGGGCTGTGGAGGGTGTTGGAACCCGCCCCAACGCACCGGGCTGGGCTCTGGCCCCACAAGGAAGCACCTCAGCCCTACGCCAGCTCCTGCCTCAGTTCCTCACGGCCGCTTTGTGTCTCCTTTGGGATTCTTGACCCCACGGGGTGGCTGTCACCGCAGCTGTGCCACGCTGATCCTGGCTGGCTGTCCTGTGCCGCAGTGCTGCCGCTCTGCATCCCGCCAGCCCCGCAGCTCCGGCTCCGGCTTGGCCACGTCCTCACAGCCGTTTGCAAATTGCATTAGGAAACTTGGCAGGGCCGGCTGCTGATTCCTGCCCGTTCCTGCCGATTCCTGCTGCTCTCCTGAGCACGTGCCGGGACGCCGTGGGGACGCGCCAGCTGCTGGCGCAGGCACTGGGTGAGGGGGACGTCACCGAGCAAGTGGTGGCTCGGCCACCCCGTCCCCATCCATGGCCAGGGTGGGGGACCAGCACCTGCTCATTCTCTCTCTGGATCCCTCATCTGTGGCTGGCTCTCCAGCAGAAATTCCTTCTTTCTTTGATGTTTGTGACTCTGTGACCTTTTGTGTCTTGTTTCAGCCACCAAAGCCATGTTCCCAAAGGAGAATCTCCTCGTGTTTTAGATGTCACTGTGTGTCATTGACATATTGGTCACGTGACCAAAATCCTGGACCTTACACCCCCATACTGGGGTTTTGGTGTTATTTGGATTCCTATCCTGTGGGATGCACATCCCTAACAGTGTTATAGGAAGCAGAGAGCTCTTGTGTGTCCTTCCTGGGGCTGAGACACACAGGGACAGTGTCCACCTGGGCTTCCCTGGCAGGACCAGTGCCACCTCTGCTATCTCCCAGCAACTGCTCCCTACCCAGGAGCCACTCTGCTCTTCCTGGGTACAGCTCTGCCCTTCTCAGGAGCTCACGGGACTGAAATTACGGCTCTGCTGTGCCTGGCGCCAGCCACCCTCGCCCCCACTGCCCTGGAAGCAGCTGCCACCCGTCCCCAGCCCAGCTCTGCCCCGGTAGCAGGGCTGGAGGGAGCCCCCTTGTCTCTCTGGTGGCTGATGTGAGCCCCCTCCTCTCCCCCAGCCTCACTGGCTGACGGGGAAGGACCAACTGTTGTGTTGGTGGTGCGGGAGCTGCCGCCCGTGCGTTTGTGCCGCGCTGCCTCCGCCTCGGCAGCCACAGCCTCCTGCCAGCCCCCCGCCCACCTGCCCACACCAAACAGAGGTGGGGGGCACACACACTCCTGTGACACCCTGATCCTGTGGATGGAGCATCACGGTGAGCTCTGCCCTCCTGCAGCCAGGCTTGGCAGGGGAAGGATGCTGGTGGGCCCTGCCAGTGCCATGGTGGAAGGGTGGCTTTGGGGGGGCAGGGCAGACCCCAACTCCCCCCTTTGCATCCCACTCCCTTGCCCTCTGTTCCCTTCAGGTCTCCCCAGTTCCTGCCCTCATTTCTGGCAGAAGTGTAGGGGTCCCAGAGCAGTTTCAACAGCAGCAGCAGGAGGCATCACCTTCCTGCCCACATTGCTGTGCTGCCCCATTCCTCCCCAGTGCCACTGCCTCAGTTTCCCTCCCTGGCAGCAGGATCAGGTCTGAGCACGGTCCAGGATCTGGCTCAGCCTTTCACGGGGACCTCATGGAGGAGCTGCCCCAATCTCGTAGTGGTTCTCCCCTTCCCCAAATGCCTGACTCCCTTCTCCCAGCACTGCAGCTGGGAAGTGGGTTAAGGCGCTGGCTTGGGGAGGGATTTTTCCCGGGGTGTAATTTTTCCCTCCTACACACGGTCTGTTTTGAGCAGTGCCTGGAGGCTTCGCACCCCCGGCTCACTGCCGGGGCGGGGGAATGCGCTGGCTGCCAACCGAGGGAAGCGCCCGCTCCAGATCCCAGCTCGTTAGGAGAAATAACAGCAAATTAATTAAGCCAATAGTTCACTCTGCACCAGCAGTGCCCCCATGCCTGCCGACACGGGGAGAGGGGATGGGACAGGCCAGATCTGGGGCACCTTTCCCAGGGGAAGCATTACCCTCAGCATGGCACAGATCCCTCCTGCTCGTGTGGCCCAGTGCATCCCCATTGCCACCAGCGAGTGGGGTCTCGGGGGGTCTCTCCGTGCCTCAGTTTCCCCTCCTGCTGTCAGGAGAAGCTCCTCTCTGAGTGGCTGAACCCAGCCAGCAGCACCACTTGCACCCACCTCTGAGAGCCCTTGTCCGGATGCTGTGGGGAAAGGGGATGCTCAGCAGAGTGGGATTTTCTGGAGGTGTAGGATGGGGTGTAGGGGACCTGAACGCTGGAGGAACAGAGGAGGGCCGTGCCGGACCGTGCCGTGCTGTGCCATCCCGGCAGGACCTCATGCAGCCGGGGATGGGGATGGGGATGTGGGGACGTGTTTTGCCGCTCTCTGGCAGCCGCATGGATGGAGTTGCCAGGCAACTGCCGGGTGGAGGCGAAGCGGGAACAAAGCGGGAGCTGCCGGGACCCTCATTCCTCCATCTCTACCCGAACCCCCTGGGCAGTGGGGCCCAGCAAAGGCCATGAGGTCACTTGCTGTGTCCCCCCGGCCGCTGCCACCATCCCACCCCGGAGCTGCCACAGGGCCGTGGCTTTGCAGGGGGATGGACCCGGGAGAAGGGGACTGGCACCTGCTGGCCTGTCCAGAGGGTGCAAGGTGGGGCTGGGGGCAGTGGGCATGGGCAGGATGGGTGCTCAGCACCCCGCGGGAGCGGGGCAGGAGGATCAGCCCCAGGCAAGCGCCACATCTCGCCCTGCCCTGCCCCGGAACCTGCCCCGGCACCTGCCCCGGCACGCCAGGGCCCGTTCCACCCTGGCAGGCGGCGGAAATGGGGGGGTCTGGCAGCCACCCCGACATGCCCACCCTGCCCGCAGGGGGAACCCAGCCCCAGGGGTGCCAGGGTGGGGGATCTCGCACCCACCCCCGGCCTTTTCCCACGCTGCAGCGGGTGCAGATAGCTGGGCTGGGGGTCCGGGGGTGGGTCACCGCACAGCTGGGGATGTGCCCCCCGTGCAGGGGACACTGGGGAGGGGCAGCATCGGGGGAGGGGCGGTGCCATGTGCCCCGGGGCTGGCATGGGGGGAGCTGTGTGGGTGTGCGGAGGGGGGACCGGGCACGGGGGTGTGCCGGGGGTGTGCCGGGGTTGTGAGGCAGCACGTGGCAGGGGCTGTGGGGCTGTGCCCCTGGTTGCGGTGTGTGACAGCGGGGGGTGACAGGCTCTGGGCTGTGTCCCCCCAGGCTGTACGGTGTGGGGGGCGGCGGGGCGCGTGGTGGTACCCCGGGAATGCGACAGGGGAATGCGGGGAGATGGATGCGGGG
>VXAX01005814.1:0-17635 GCA_013399835.1 Leptocoma aspasia | reverse complement strand
CAAGTGCTAATTGGAAAGCTTTTTCACAACAAATAATTAAAGAGCTTTGCAAGGCATACAAGGAGTATGGCCGAGAGAGCCCGTACTTTCCTGGCCTTTTGAATGCCAGTCTGGCTGGGAATGTAGCAATCCCATATGATTTGAAACAGCTTTTTTCGTGCATCATGACTTCTACAGAATTCAAACTATGGGAACTGGCATGGAAAAAACTGCTGAAAGAGGCTCTCCCAGACTTGCATGCCAAACAAAAAACAGCAACTGATGCCAATGGTTTGCCAATTACCATTGACCATCTCTCCAGTGAGGACCAATGGTCTTTGGCCTCAACCCAAGCAACAGTAACCCCTGTAGAAGTCCTTGAGAAAGTCAAAGGAACAGCTGAAAAAGCCTTCTTTGCCCTTCAACCTGATGGTCCTCTCAAGCCATATAGTAAGATCAAACAGCTACCATCAGAGCCTTTTTTGAAATTTGTAAAAATGTTGACTAGAGCTATTGAAATCCAAGTTAAAAAAGAGAATGCAAGGGAACATGTTTTAGGGGAAATGGCATTTGCTAATGCTAATGAACGGTTTAAAGCTGCAATTTTAAGCTTGCCTTTAGAACCCCCCCTGCACTAAAAGATATGCTTCTAGTTTGTAACAGGAAAGTTCCTCTGATGAGTGTGGCTCAGGACCCCAGACCAAAGCTGCTGTCAAGACCACCACAGAGAGTCACCGTTGCCAGGCCAGTGCTCATTCCATCAGCACAGTGGCACACTGAGCAGCAGCGAAGACCAGCAATGGTTGACCACACAAAGCTGTGCCTGCTTTGTAAGAACCTTGGGCACTGGGATAAGCAGTGTCCCCTGAAAAAGCAATTAGATGAATTTAAAAATAGCAGGGAAAAAAAAACTAGAAGCACTCCCAGAGAGTCAACAACAAAAAAATGAAAGGGATAGCGCGGGCCTGCCAGGCATGCAGACACAAAAAGAGCAGACCAAGGGAATGAGGGAAGTGAAAAAGACCAAGAGCGCGATAACATCCCAATTTCTCTAAGTGAAGCAGATGCTTCAAAGACCACTCCGCTGGTCCACCACCAGATGTGACACCAAATAACCTTTGCTATGACTTATGCAAACCTATTTTAACTACTACTTCTGTCAATGAGCCTTTCAGGTTACAGCTAATGGAACCACTCCACCTGAAAGACACTGAGTGGCATTTTGTCTCTGTGGACCCACAACAGCAGGATACTTGGTACCAAATTGGCCGTAAGTACATCGTCATTGGGGACACCAAACAGACACCACAAGAGATCAAAATTGCTCCAGGAATGTTAACATGAGATCCTGAGCAATTAGTTCTTTGGCTGCACTGTTTCCACCCACCCCTGTTTCTTCCCAAAGGACAAATCATAGCACAAGCTATCCCAGTGCCGAGTCCACCTGAAGGCACCAAAAAACAAGGACCCACAGTTGCCCGGGTCCAAGCTATCGGGAAGGACAACCCCAAAATCTGGTGTAATATCAGATGGAGTGGGGAGTCAAAACGCATTGAGATGCGTTTAGACACAGGTGCAGACTACACAATAATCCCAGCACAGGATTGGCCATCATTGGGCTTTGCAAAACATGGCTGATCACGTGCGAGGTATAGGGGGAATGCAATTGGACAGACAATCAAAGAGCATCGTCCAAATCGAGAGGCCAAACAGACAATTGGCAAATCTACATCCATTTGTTTTTGATTACCCAGAGACCTTGTTGGGGAGAGACCTGATGGCCCAATGGGGAGTCACAATTGACATTCCAGACTCTCCACAGGATTTTTGGTCAGTGGTCACTGAGAAGCGCCCTACCCAAAAACTGAATTGGAAGACAGATACACCAGTCTGGGTAGAACAGTGGCTGCTCAGTAAACAAAAACTGAAGGCGCTTGAGGAGCTAGTGGAGGAGCAGCTGAAAAAGGTAACATCGTGGAGACCACATCTCTGTGGATCTCGCCAGTGTTTGTCATACAGAAGGCTGACAAAGGGAGATGGCGGCTCCTCCATGACCTCCGACAAATTAATAATGTCATTGAAGATATGGGCTCTCTCCAACCTGGAATGCCATCCCCAGCGATGCTCCCCCAAAATTGGAATTTGGCTGTCATTGATATAAAGGATTGTTTTTTCCAAATTCCCCTACACCCTGACGATGCCCCATGTTTCGCATTCTCGGTCCCCACTATCAACAGGGAAGTCCCGAGGAAGAGGTACCATTGGAAAGTTCTTCCTCAAGGATTAAAGGCCTCGTCATCCATCTGCCATTGGTATGTCTCTTCCTTACTGTCCCCGGTGCATGCAGCCCCAGAAAAGGCCATCATCTATTATTATGTAGATGATATCCTTGTGTGCCCCCTTGTGTGCCCCCAATGATGATTTACTCACCCACATGCTTGACCTAACGATCGATGCATTGATTGCTGCAGGGTTTGAGCTCCAGGAAAAAATTCAAAAGATGCCACCTTGGAAGTATTTGGGCTTGGAAATGAGAAAGAGGACCATTGTTCCTTAAAATTTGAAGATCAAGACCCTTGCAGATGTCCATTAGTTGTGTGGGTCTTTGAATTGGGTAAGGCCCTGGATAGGTCTGACCACCAAAGACCTTGCCCCCCTTTTCAGTTTGTTGAAAGGGGGAGAGGAGCTGAGTTCTCCTAGGCCTATTACCCCAGATGCACAGAAAGCTCTAGAAAAAGTTCAGACAGCAATGTCCACAAGACAGGCCAGCTGATGTTGGCCTGATCTGCCGTTCAAATTTATCATCGCAGGTAAGTTGCCACACCTCCATGGAATCATTTTCCAGTGGGAGCAGAAACAAACACCTAAGCAGAAACAAAAACCTAAGGCAAAAGAAACACCTAAAAAGGGCCAAGACAAGAGGGACCCTCTCTTGATCATAGAGTGGGTTTTCCTTGGCCACCAAAGGTCCAAGAGAATAACAAAGCCCCAAGAGCTGGTAGCAGAACTGATCCGAAAAGCTAGGACCCGGATCAGGGAGCTGGCAGGATGTGACTTTGAGTGCATTCACGTTCCAATCGGGTTAAAATCAGGCCAAATTACTAAGGCAATGTTAGAACATTTGCTTCAGGAAAATGAAGCGTTGCAGTTTGCCCTGGATTCCTTCTCTGGACAAATTGCTATCCATCAGCCTGCCCACAAAATTTTCAAACAAGAAGTTCAATTCACTCTGAAATTGGAAAGTGTTCAAAGAGGGAGACCTTTAAAAAAGGCTCTAACCGTCTTTACAGACACGTCTGGGAGATCCCCCAAGTCGGTTATGACTTGGAAGGATCCTCAAACTCAGCAGTAGGAGACAGACATTGCTGAGGTGGAAGGTTCACCTCAGGTTGCTGAATTGGCTGCGGTTGTTAGGGCCTTCTAAAGGTTCTCTGAACCATTCAATTTGGTTACAGACTCTGCCTATGTGGCAGGGGTAGTATCTAGGGCAGATCAAGCAATACAGCAAGAAGTGTCTAACATCGCACTTTTCGAATTGCTCTCAGAACTTGTAAAGTTAGTCTCCCACTGAGAGCAACCATTTTATGTGATGCATGTCAGGTCACACACCAGTTTGCCAGGGTTTATCGCTGAAGGCAACAGAAAGACAGATGCTCTTGCTGCACCTGCAGAGATGGCCCCTCTCCCAAATGTTTTTGAACAGGCAAAAATCAGCCACCAGCTTTTCCACCAAAATGCACCTGGCCTAGTTCGCCAGTTTCACATCACTCGAGAACAGGTCAGAGCAATTACAACCACATGCCCCACTTGCCAATGACATGCACTCCCTATGATAAGCGTGGGAGCAAACCCAAGGGGGCTGAACAGTTGTGAACTGTGGCAAACAGATGTAATACACGTGGAATAATTCAGACAGCAGAAATATGTTCATGTCAGTGTAGATACCTTTTCTGGAGCAGTCTATGCCTCTGCCCACATGGGAGAATCATCCCTTGATGCCATAAAGCACCTCCTGCAGGCTTTCTCTTTCATGGACATCCCCAAGGAGTTGAAAACTGATAATGAGCCCACTTATAAATCCAAGGAATTCAGGAGTTTCCTGCAGCAGTGGGGGGTCGAGCACAAAAAAGGCATCCCTTTCTCCCCTACAGGTCAAGCCTGTAGAGAAAAGGACTCACCGTGATATCAAAAGGGTCCTAGACCAGCAACATCAAGTCCTAGAAGTGGAACCGCCTCACATCCAATTGTCCAGAGCACTTTTCACAATTAATTTTTTCAGCTGTTCTTTTGACAACCTGAACCCGCCAATCATACGCCACTTCAGAAGGAGCAGTCAGATGTCATTGAAAGAAAAGCCTCCAGTCTTAGTAAAGGACCCTGACACTTGGAAGACGGTGGGACCTTACAATTTGGTTATGTGGGGATGTGGATATGCCTGCGTGTCCAACCCCCCTGGTTTAAAGTGAATTCCATCTACATGGGTAAGGCCCTACATCCCCAAGGTCTCAGGGAAGTCTACAGAAGCGCCCCAGGTTGCTAATGCTGCTTGGAGGAGGAGTTGCCGCACACGTTGTCTGGAAGAAATTCCATTTACACCTCCTGTCTGGAATAGCTTGTAATATTGTCTCTGTCTTAAGTTTCCTTTTAGCAGTTTAGATCCCACTGCTCGTGTGCAGTCTCGAGACAACATGAGACCAAGTCTGCTCCTTGTCCTGCTCGTGATCATTCCACCAGCGATCTTCTGGATAGTCCCTCAGCCCATAGCAAATGCATGGACCACCTTGGCCAAAGCCCTTGGACAAGATCACATATGTCTCTCCACAGCAGCAGCCTCTGACCCCCTGTCAACTTGCCTGGTGGGAGGTCCTTTTAAATCTGCAGAGTTCCCAAACAAAATGTGGCATGCTTTAAATGCAGTTAACTCACTCGCACCTCCTCCTGGTTGCTACCCTGCTGACAATCCCTTACTGTTCCACCACTTGCAGGAGTGGGCAAGACAGTTACCGGTGCCAAAAAGGGATCCACAAGAATTCCATCTCTTCGGCTCCATGAATGCAACTTTTTGCATTCACTTTAAATTTAATCCCCAATTACCATATTATGAAGTTAAACTGAACACCGATCCTCATCCTAGCAAACCACAATACAAGGACAAAAACTGGTGTGAAAATTCAGTCCTAGTCATGCACTCATCAAGTGAAGATTATATGCCCCATGAGCTCCCAAAAGGTGTGTTTTTAATATGTGGAGACAGAGCATGGGCAGGTCTCCCCACTCATCTGCTTGGAGGTCCATGCACCTTTGGCAAGCTGAGCCTGTTTACCCCAAATCGAACAAATCCAATGCATTGGCAAAAAAAACCCCACTACAAATAAACTGGATATCCAAAAAAGGGAACTAAGGCAATTAGATCCAGACTGTAATTCAGAAATTGTTCACTGGTCCAGATTTAAGGCCACCGCAATTACAGTCCTTCTGCCGTGGATCTCCACAGCAAAAAGCATGGGAAAATTAGGCCTGTTGGAATGTTGGGTTGCAAAACAGGCAAACTTCACTTCTACTGCCCTGAGTGACCTCTTATCAGACGAGGAAATTACCAGGCAAGCCACCATTCAAAACAGAGCGGCCATAGACTATCTGCTCCTTCTGCACAACCATCGCTGTGAAGAATTTGAAGGTCTTTGCTGCCTTAAATTGTCATTGAGAGCAGAGAACGTCCATGCCACGATCGCCAAAATGAAAACCATGGTGAATGACATCAAGAGAGAAACACATGACTGGCTGAGTGGACAGTTCAAGGGCTGAGGACTCTCGGGCTGGGTGGGATCTGTGCTGAAAACTGTGGTTTTAGTATTGTTTGTTTTAGTTATTGTTATTGTAGTTGTTAGCATCATTTTTGGGCTAATCAAGCGCATGGTTTGTAAATTAATTTCAAGCTCATCTTCCCCACTTGAAGTCTACCATTTGGAAGTCCCCAGCACTCCAATGAATGACCTGAAAGCCTCAGTTGAAAATATTGGCCCTCCTGAAGGAGAGGAGCCAACTCACCAACCTTGGTTTTGCAATCATTCGGCCCCACAAACCCAGTCCTCTTCATTTTAAACAAAATAAGGGGGAGATGTAGCAGTGTGTTTTTACGGTTTATCCCAGAACCCCTGGGTTTTCCCCCAGGTCTCTCCTGTGTCAATACTTCCTCCTCTCCCCACCCAGACCCCTGCCAATCTCCAGAGCCCTGTCTGTCAATCCTGAGGAAATTCCAAAAAGGGCGTTGAGTGATTGGACGGATTCAAATGATGCTCTCTCCTTCTAAAGGTATTGGGCTATCCAGGTATCCTTCCTCCCTTGCAACCCCCTCTCCTCTACCTGGTTGGTGAGTTTCCTGCCCCTTCCCATCCCCGTTCCACCCAGATAAAAGATATGGGGCCGCATGGCCACCGGAGGTCTGGTGGGGCAGATACTGAATGGAGAAGCCTGCAAGCTACCATAAAGTTCTGGATTGAAACCCCTCACCAGACCCGACTCCTTTCTTCACCATCCGTCTAAAAGGACTCTCCAATAGAGGGATACCTGAGGAGAGCAGACCCTCTGCAAGAGGCGGCTCCAACCCGCCATCCCGGGGCTCCGGACAGGTCTGGGCCGGCTGCCTGCAGCATCTGGCTAGCCAAAAGTGTCTCTGAGGAAAACACTGCAGCTGCCGCTACCTGGCTTAGCCGCTGGATTTCAGGCAAGCCTGGACAAGTTCTGTCCCGTTCTGTTGGTAACACCAATAAGACGGTGTAGATCCAATAGCCTAGCACATCAAAGCCACAAAAATATGAGTTGATACTGGTGCGCAGTGTACCCTAATACCATCAAGACATGTGGGGGCAGAGCCTGTTTTCATTGCCAGGGTGATGGGGTGATCACAGCAATTGACCCTGTTAGAAGCTGAGGTGAGCCTGACTAGGAAGGAGAGGAAGAAACATCCTATTGTGACCAGCCCAGGAGCCCCGTGTGTTCTAGGCATAGACTTCCTCCAGAACAGCTATTACAAAGACCCAAAAAGACTCAGATGAGCTTTTAGAATAGCTGCTGTAGAGGCGGAGAACATTAAGCAGTTGAACACCTTGCCTAGACTATCAAAAAATCCGTCTACAGTAAGATTCCTAAAGGTGGAAGAGCAACAAGTGCCAATTGCCACCTCATTGGTGCACTGCCGACAGTATGAAAGGAATCAAAATACCATGATCCCCATCCACAAAATGATCCGTGAGCTAGAGAGCCAAAGGGTAGTCAGTAAAGCCCACTCACCCTTCAACAGCCCCATTGGGCCTGTGCGCAAGTCTAACAAAAAATGGAGATGGGCTGTGAACTATCGTGACTTAAATGAAGTGACTCTACCACTAAACACTGCTATGTCAGACATACTAGAACTCCAATACGAGCTGGAGTCCAAGGCAGCAAAGTGATATGCCACTATTAACTATGCGTTTTTCTCCGTTCCTGTAACAAAATACAAACTTCAGTTTGCTTTCACCTAGAAGAGTGTGCAGTACACCTAGAACCTACTGCCCCAGGGATGGAAACACAGCCCCACCATCCAAGATACAGACTAAATCCAGATAACCCCAGACTAATCCAAGATACACTAAAAAAAGGTGAAGCTCCAGAACATCAATGACAGTACATCAATGACATCATTGTGCGGGGGAACGTGGCAATCAAAGTATTTCAGAAAGGAGAGTAGATCATCCAGATTCTGCTAGAAGCTGGCTTCGCCATCAAGAAGAGCAAAGTCAAGAGACCTACAAGAGAGATCCAGCTCCTGAGAGTGAAGTAGCAAAACAGACAGCATCAGATTCCCACTAAAGTCATCAACAAAATCACTGCCATGTCTCCACCAACCAGCAGGAAGAAAACACAAGCTTTCCTAAGCCACATAAGTTTTTAGAAAATATGCATTCCCAAGTACAACCAGATTGTGAGTCCTCTCTACCTAGTCACCCACAAAGAAAACTATTTCCACTAGAGCCCTAAACAACAACAAGCCTTCACCCAGATCAAGCAAGAGATCACTCATGTGGTAACCCTTAGCCCAGTCAAGACCAGAAGTGAAAAATGTGCTCTACTCTACAGCCAGAAACAATAGCTTGTCCTAGAGCCTTTAGCAAAACGTACCTACCAGAACTCAAAACCGACCACTGAGATTCTAGAGCAGAAGTTACAGAAAGTCCAAAGCCAACTACACTCCCACAGAAAAATAAATCTTGGCTGCCTATAAAGGAGTTCAAGCTACCTCAGAAGTGATTAACATAGAAGCACAACTCCTCCTGGTACCCCGACTATCAGTGCTATGGTGGATGTTCAAAGGAAAAGTTCCCACTACCCACCATGCCACTGACGCCACATAGAAAAAGTAGATTGCCCTCATCACCCAGCGCATCCGTATTGGATGTCTGAATTGCCCTGAGATTTTAAAGATAATTACAAATTAGCTAAAAGTGAAAACTTTAGTCTCACTGATGAAGAAGAACAAAAACAAGCGACAAGGGCTGAAGAAGCTCCACTATACAACCAACCGCCAACAGAAAAAACACTATATGCTTCTTTCACTAACAGTTCCTGTCACATGGCAGAGATGAACCAAAAGTAAAAAGCAGCCATATAGAACCCCACACAAGTTACACAAGCTACCGAAAGGAAAAATAGATCAAGTAAACTTACTAAACTCAAAACAGTTCAGCTGGCCCTAGACATTGCTGAAAGAGAGAAGTAGCCAAAGCTCTACCTTTATACCAATTCGTAGATGGTAACCAATGCTCTGTAGGGCTGGATAGAAAGGGAAAAAGGCCAACTAGCAGCGTAAAAAAAAACCAATCTGAACTGCTAATAAGTAGAAAGACATTGCTCTCAAGAAAAGAGGCTACCAGTGAAAGTCCATCACTAGATGCCCATGTCCCCAAGAGTCAGACTAATGGAAAACACCAAAACAACAAGCAGGTAGACCGGGCTACAAAGATAAAAGTGTCAAAGATAGACTTAAATTAGCAACATAAAGGAGAGTTGTTCCTAACTTGATAAGTCCATAATACCTCAAGTCCTCAGAGCAAAGATACCACCTATAGGTAAGCACAAGACTGAGAGGTAGATTTAACCATAGACAGTATTTCTCAAGTTATCCATGACTGTGAGACATGTGCTACGATCAAACAAACCAAATGAGTAAAACCTCTATAGTATAGTGGGCAGTAGTACAAACATAAATGTGGAGAGGCCTAGCAGATTAACTACATCACACTGCTCCAGACACACCAAGGCAAGTGCTACGTGCTAAACATAGTAAAAGCCACCAATAAATAACTAGAGACCTACTCTATACCTCATACCACTGCTCAGAACACCATCTTAAGCCTCAAAAAACAAGTCCTGTAGAAGCATAGCACCCCTGAGAAAATTGAGTCAGACAACAGGACCTTTTTCAAAAACAGCCTTATAAACACCTAAACCAGAAAACATAGTATTGAATAGATATATCATATTCCCTGTCATGCTTCAGCTGCCAGAAAAGTTAAACAGTGCAACAAACTACTTAAGACTACCCTGAAGGCACTTAGTGAGAGAACTTTTAAAAACTGGAAAATGAACTTAGCAAAAGCAACCTAGATAGTCAACACTCTAGAGTCCATCAATTGAGATAATCCTGCCCAGTCTAAACCCTTACACACAGTAGATAAAGTCCCTGCAGTACATATGAGAAGTATTTTAGGAAAGGCTGTTTAGATTAATCCCACCTCAGGCAAAAACAAACCCATCCGTGGGATTGTTTTCGCTCAAAGACCTAGTTACACTTACTGAGTAATGCAGAAAGATAGAGAAACCCGTTGTGTACCACAGGGAAACCTAGTCTTAAGTGAGAACTGAGTGTAAAGTTTCATTGTGATGCACATGGAAATAGAATAAGGGGTAGATAATGTCCTGGATTGTAAGATAAGCGTGTATTCTATTTGCCATCTGTTAAAAATGAGACAATTATCTTCTGTTAATTAAGCAGTTTTCTTTTCTCTTCCACAACCAATCTCTCCCTCCGGAGACAGATCTTCTGTTAATGGGCCATTAAACTGCATTAAACTCAACTTCATGACTGATAAAATTACATTATTCCATTGTGAGATGCTCTGCCCAAGAAGAAGAGCCAAACATTCTTACCTAGATATAATCAGAGATTTTAGGACACCAAAGCAGCCCCTTCTCCACTAAATTCCCAGAAGAACAACTGTAGTATTGATAATTTCTGAATTTCCTACTGGTTTTCTGGATTTCCTAGCTGCAAGCTTCCTAAGGTTTTTTCTTCCCAAGGGAAAACTCCACTTTCTCAAAGAGAGATTCTATAAATTTATCTCTGAGCTGTGTCCCACTCAAGGCCACAGGAGTTGTTTTTCTGTTCTGCTCCCACAAACATAGAGAGATAGTTTTCTCTCTCTTAACCAATCATAAGAGGGAGCTAGTCTGCGTTACCAGCCAATCAATGTAGTATTATAAGAAGTGTTCCAGTTGTATAGCTGTAAGCCTTCTGAAATAACCTTAAGCCTTTGTAACAAGCTATGAAACAAGCAAGAACTTTATACCTTCTGATATCATACAGTCTTCATAATAAAGCCTTCTAAAACTTTCTGGGATGGAGTCCTTATAATCACTGCTCAGGCTCGAACTGTGATAAACAACTCTTCTCCACTGGCTTCCCAGAGGGAGACCAAGCCCATCTACACCACCACCAGACATTCAGAGAAAACCTACAGGATCATTGCTTCAGCAGAACTACATCTGCCACTCCAGGAAGACTACAGTCACCATTCAATTGGACTGTTACGAACACCCTGACCCACAGGGTGTCAGGTCGCATTCTGATTCTGTCAATAGTTTTGTTTGTACTAATTACATTTGTATTTTCAGTTTTCCTAGTAAAAAACTATTATTCCCCTTCTCATATCTTTGCCTGAGAGCCTTTTAATTTCAAAATTGTGGTAATTCGGAGGGAGGGAGTTTACTTTTCAATTTCAGGGGAGGCTCGTACCTTCCTTCACAGACACCTGTCTTTTCAAGCCAAAACACTGACGTCTAAAATTACAGAAGTGTAGGAAGCAGCAATATAATATTATCAAGGAAAAGTAGCAGAGATTTACAAAAAAGAAGAATCAAGTAACAAAATGAGAAAATAATTTTTGCGCAAGAACACAAGCAATATCGAAAAAGTATCTGGTGCTGAAGCAATGTCAGGCTGTCCTAACAGTCCACTGAAGCATTCATGACACAGGTAAAAAATCCAAACCCAAACTAGAAAAACAAGTTGACATGGTCTTAATACCTTTCTTGGTCAAACAACTGCTCATGTGAAGTAGTGAGGTGAAAAACAATGCCAAACACTATCCTGACCCAATTATCTGGATAAATGCTGATTATAAATTTTAAACAAAATTCTCAAAACTGTAAGGCAGAAAAACCATTTTGACTAGCCAGCATCTGTTCTGCCCTCTGATTTGATTTACCATGAACTCACCAAACAGTCGGAGAATAAGCAGACAAAAGAAACACAGTCAGATCAGAGCCTGATAGAAAGAAACACTATTTCACTAGTCCTGCCAAATTATTAAATTCAAATCTATAGGTGATATGCCAAAGAAGATGCTTTCAAATAAGCCACAAAGCATTTAGAATTCCAGGGTATTTGAAGAAGAACTCCTTCAGGAGAAGTCTTTCAATTTTCATTTCTTAGGAAACAAATATAAGAAATAATGTTGTGTGGGTTCCTTCAAGGAAATATATTCATTTTCAGAGCCTGAAATATTTCCTGAAGTGGTAGGGAGGGGAAAGCATTAGCCTTTAGAGTTCACACTTTATTGGAATGCAAATGAGTTAATGAAACTTGGCCATAAACCAATAATGCCAGGGAAGCAAACAAGAGAAGAATGCTAAAAACTCAGTCATGCAGATGCTGTTTTCTTTTACAGTAATGTCTATTATATAAATTTACATGCAATAGACCACACATATAAAAAGCTAAGTTGAAAGAATAAATTCCAACCTTGTTTTTGTTGTAAAACTGCATTGTAGGCAAAAAGTAATACATAATAAAACATTGAAAGCTGGTTTAGGAAAACATATTAGCAAACTACACAAATACATTCTTAAAGTGATTCCTTGAACTGAAGCAGAATTGCCAGGCTGAATTCTGGATTCCCATATGGAATTTGCACATTAGGTAGAATATTGCTTCTAATCTGTTCATCTGTCTGAATTACTTGTAGGTACTTTGGGGAAATTTCTATAAATTCTGTAATAAAATAAGCCATTTTAAAAATAAATTTAATCATTATCTTGCTGTGTTTGATACACTGAAATTTCTAAAACTCATTGACTTTTTTCTATTGCATCTTAAGACCTACATTATACAGAACACCCAATTCAGAAACCACCCAATATTCTACAGCTTGTGGCAGTGAGTTCCCCAGACTATTTTTATGTTTGGGTGAAAAAGTGCATATTCAGCTATAAAAGCGATACATGTGGGGTTATTTAATTCATTATTTTCAGGCTTCTTATGTCATACTTCACCGCCCTCTGCTCCACAAATAGAGTTCTAAAAATTCCAAATCTGTCCTCTTATAAAGCCATCTGAGGTCTCTAATATATTGTCACCCTTCTCTGTACCTCTTCTATTTCTGCTAAATGTTTTTCAGGTGCCTCCTGTGGCATTTTAATTTACATTTTTTGAAAAGAGTTCCAAGTCACTTAGCTTTGCAGCAGAAACCTTCTTCACCTTAATTTCTCCCTTCACTCTTTGCTCGGCCCAAAGACCCAGCAGCTCTCTCACAGACTACATGTGTCTGAAAGACTTAATTTTTCATTAACAGATGCTTGGACATAATTCCATCAGAGCCCTCCTAATTCCCAGCTTTTAAACTACAGTGGGTAAAACTTCTTATTGTGCTTAACCCGATCTGCATTTCCATTTGCAGAAGATTTTTCTAAAACCCTCCAATCATATATGTGGCTGCAGTGACAGAGTTTCTGCCTGTTCCCTCTTTATTTTAGGACCCTTCTGTTTGAGGGTTTTTTTGTTTGGTTTCGATTTTTTTGGGGGGGTTTTTTTGTTTGTTTGGGGTTTTTTTTATTTTGTTTTGTTTGTTTGTTTTTCATGTGTTTGAGGTTTGGTTTGTTTTATTTTTCTGTGGTTTTTTTATTTTTTGTGTTTTTCATTGTTTATCATTAGCTGGGGTTTTTTGGTTTTTGTTTAATAGATTCTTCTTAAAACAATCTCAAAATGTAGTTTATTTGGATACCTCTTAGTGGCCCAATTTCTCTGTTGCCAGATAGTGAATTCTCTTCAGAATCATTTATGCTTCACTTCATGCTTCAAGTTAAACACACTTTACTTCTGCCTTGAAAAGGTTCTAACTTTTCATACTAAATGCTGTCCTAAATAAGGATTCTGTCTGAATGCTCTGGAATGAGCTGCCAATCCCTAATGTCTGACTCTCTCAGCAATGCCCTGTCTGTTGGACAGATAAGAGTTTGTCAGATCAAAAAGAGACAGATTAGCAGAAGCACTAAAACCTCACAATAGAAAAGAAAATATTCTTGAGGAAAAAACCTATCTATTTGAAAAACTGCCCAGAAACAGACATATTGTTTGTGCAACATTTACACTCTCCTTTTCCTTGGAAAGCTTCACATGGATTTATAACTTGGCATTGCTCAACAAAACAGCTAAAAAGTAAATACAGGTTTTCTTTCCAATATTTAATAAAGAAAAATATGTACTGTTTTTAAATATTTAGCTTTTTATAATTGGTTTTATTGGCAATAGAAGGTTGATATACTAATTTGTCTATTATATCAGCACTGATGGATACACAAATGTGTTTTCCTCACGTATAGCATATTTTAAGTGAATATGCAGGGACAACCGAGCATCTTGATAGTGCTGCTGCCAAAACCATAGACTGAATAAAGATATTTTAGTTAAATGACACTGAAGCAGTCTTGAGGATTTGTTGAATGCCCCTGGTACTAAAGAGAAATTAGGAAGACATAAATGTTCATAAAGAGTCCACAAAGATAAAGGTAAATGAAGAACAGAACCTGAGAAGGACACAAAAATCACAGCATGGAAGCACCCAAGTTTCTCCACTGACACCAATTAACAAACTAACAGTCTGAGCTATTCATTTGTAAATAAATATTTGATGGAGATAATACTCACATATTCTCAGAGCCTTTTCCTTCCTTCCACATTATTCATTATTCTGACTGCATTGTGTTGCTGAGGCAAGGTTTTGGTGGCGGTGGGGCTGCAGGGGTGGCTTCTGTGAGAAACTCCCAGAATGTCCTTCTCCTGTGTCCATCAGAGCCAATCCCAGCTGGCTCCAAGAGGGCTCTGGCCAGGGCCAAGTGACACTGGTGTCACCTCTGGGGGTGACATGCAAAGAGGGGAAAAAACCACAGCTTTTACTAAAGAGCCAAAAGTATGGTCCTGTCAAGGAAAATAATCAGGGGAAATCATCTATTAGAGATGCACGTCCCATTGGTTTGCAGGCATTTGGAGGAAAACCAAAATTAATTCATAACTGGTGAGAAAAGCCGTTGGAAAAGCTGTTACTGCAGTGGTGCTGAGTGTAGTACTGCACAATGAAAAATCACTGTCTTTATGTATATATGCAAACCTCTGGATATTTTGGCTTTAATTTTTGCTACTCATAAAACTGATTATCTGCATTGAAAATAACTAACTAACTAACTAAATAAATAAATAAATAAGCTTACACGCAGGACAGGTGCCAATGTTTAATTGTGTTCCCTGACATGCTCTTGGAACACAGACTGGCAATTTTCCCCTTCAGTGCCTTTGTGTCCCCTTTGCCATGTATTGATTGCTGGCAGTGTTTACCTACTCAGAGTGATCCTCTGCTCAAAACTCGGTGTGAGGAGAACCTCAGGGAAAACAACCCCTGAGCTCAGGAAATCACTGCATGCTGAGTCCCTGGAATATGGCACAGCAGCACAGAAAATGCAATGATCCCAAAGCTGTAGCCATGCCAGCTTCCCTCGTTTTTCAGGCAGGATGTTCCTAAGCCCGCTAATGCACTTTAGCTCCTGCAATTCTTCCTGAGAGTTTCATATCCCTCTCTTCCAAGTGGCAGAACTCATCAGTCCATCTGCAAGAGTGAAAGGCTCGTTGGGGCTGGATTGAACAAAACTAATTAGCTTTCTATGTCTTGACTTCCTCTACCTCCTCTATACTGCCTTAGCATTTACTCCTAAATAATCTTCCTTTAGTATTGCATCTGAGTGCATTTCAGAAATGTTGGAACTCAGGGCACAGGGAACGTTTCTCTGCCTGTTTTAGGAAGCCCTGATTCCCAGCTGGACACTGCTTTTAACCTCTGTCCCTGGAAAAAATTGCCAAGGCTTTGGGATGAGTTGGAGCATACAGATGTGAAGTAGATAGCAATAGTAGTAGTAGTAGTAGTAGTTTATCACAGGGTGAAGAATATAGGGTTTTAGGATTTTAATATGAGAGTGAATAGGAGACAAGATGTAGGATTCTGGGCGTTGTCTCATCTCCTTCTTGTTCTTCTTCTGCTCCATTTTCTGTAGTACTAGTGGCACAAAGTCATTGGTTAGAGAAAGCAGTGGCATGAGTGTTACATGAATAGATTAATAGAAGTTATTAATAGAAAAGTAGAAACAAGGTGCATGTTAGAAGGTAATTGGACACTAGATAGCTTTAAAAAGACCTTGGTTTTGGGTATCAGGGCTCCATTTTGTGCCTTGCTTCATGTACGCTAAGTCTGGTGTGTAGATGGCATACTGAACTTAAGATAAGAGAAAAATAAACAACAGCCTGAAGACCAAGAAACAGTGAGTCCTGCTCATTTTTCATCCTTAGCTAAGAGCTCACAAGNAAATTATTCGCCACAATTTATAACAATTCTGGTGCCGTGACTCGGATGAGGATAACTGGGGAAGAAGCTCTCTACCGGGGAGGCGCCCCACTGCCCTAATGGCAGTGGCCCTGTGGGGACACTCCCCTAGTACCCTCACCAATGAACCTAAATTCTGTAGCAGGGCAAAAGAAAGCCGGCAACCCCTTAATCCTTCACGCGTGGAGTCCAGGCAAAGACGCAGGACTGTGTAAGTATTACGCTTGGTAGTTGGCTGGGACTACCGAGGGTGCCTCACCCATTGAGGGGCTGGGGACCATCCGGTCGGGGTTTGGGTATCCCGGGGTGCGCTGTGTGAGACGTCCCGGTGCGGGGCCAAGCGACTGTGGACCCTCTATAGTGCGGTTCCCACACCCCGTGAGGGGCTGGGCCACGAACGAGGGGCAGCGCTTGTGTGTGTGTGAGGAAGGCACTTCGGAAGATGGGACAGGGGAAAAGCAAGCCCCCTGGTCCCACGGGTGGGGGAACACATGTGAGGCTTCCCCAGATTCCCCCAGACAGTCCATTAGGCCTAATGATTAAACATTGGCACTCCTTCCCTTCTACGAAAGGAAAGGATAGGGCAAAAATGATCCATTACTGTATGGAAGTCTGGGGTGGGAAACAAATAAGAGGAGACAATCTTTTTTGGTCAGTATTTGGGGCATTTGAAGATTGGATTTGCCAGGCCCTAAACATTTATGTTAACTCAAAGGAGCTCTTCAGTATTGAAGAAAGTGAGTATGCAGCTCTTTGGATTGTGGGAGAAACCAGGGTGAGATTATTTACCCCAAAAGATAGAGAAGAAAAGAAAATCTGAGAACAAACATGAAACACTCAACTCCTCTCCTCCCCCTTATCTACCACCCCCACAACCCCCAGTGCTCCCTTCGTCTCCCCCACCCAGCCCTTCGGCTCCCGCCCTGGGATCACAAGAAATTCACGACTCTGAACCTGACTCCCTGGGGGAGCAGGGGGGCGACAGGTAACTAGAAGTTAATCCAGGAAGAGGCTGATTTGAGAGCCATCATTATCCAGAAAGTGAAAGAATCCGTTCCTCGAATACAGAATGTGAACAATGTATTCAGTGAACAGCAAAAGAGGAAGACCCCACAGAATAGTTAGAAAGATTGAAGAAAAGCTTTCAAATGTATTCCGGGGTAGATCCTAACTCTGATGTAGGTCAGGCATTGTTGAAAACGCAGTTTACTGAATCAAGACCTGATTTATCAGGCTCTGGCTCTCTTTCTGTAACCGGTACCACACATTCCTTGGCCGCTACCCACAGAGTGGAAGGGGGCTGTTAGGGATGTGGAACTCCCCTCTGTCCTTCCTGGCAGGGCTCCACGGGAGGCGTGTTGCTCAGGTGGCACTGCTGCCAAGAGCTTGGAGCTCTCCTCCCTAGCCCTTCCTGGCAGGGCTCCTGGGAAAGTTTGTTGCTGCGGCAACACCTCTGCCAAGAAGAACTTGGAGCTTCTTGGCAGAATTCCTGGGACAGCTGGTGACAGTGGCAATACTACCTGTCCGCCTGTAACAGACACAGAAAGTGTATGTTTGAAGGGAAAGCGAAAGTCGTAAAGAATAAGTGAAGAGGATGGTAGCAGTTGTTCAGGAGGCACAAAAGACTGGGCCCCCACCAAGGGGAGCCACTTCAGGAAGAGACATAGACAGGCAGGGGGAAATACCCAAAGAGAAGA
>VXAX01005813.1:195938-226342 GCA_013399835.1 Leptocoma aspasia | reverse complement strand
AGTGCAAGGTGCTGCACCTGGGTCAGAGCAACCCTGGTACCAGCACAGGCTGGGGCATGGACAGATCACAGCAGCCCTGCCCAGAAGCACTTGGGGGTGCTGGTGGCTGAGAGGCTGGACATGAGCCAGCCATGGGCACTCCCAGCCCAGAGAGCCACACGTGTCCTGGGCTGCATCCAGAGCAGTGTGGGCAGCAGGGCCAGGGAGGGGATTCTGCCCCTCTGCTCTGCTGAGACCCCACCTGCAGTGCTGCATCAGCTCTGGGGTCCCAGCACAGGAGGGACATGGAACTGTTGCAGTGAGTCCAGAAGAGGCCACCAAGATGACATAGGTCTGCAGTACCTCTCCTGTGAGGAAAGGCTAGGAGAATTGGCTTTGTTCAGCCTGTGAAAGAAAAGGCTTCAGGGTGAACTAATTGCAGTCTTCCAATACCTGAAGGGAGTCTACAAGAAGGAGAGAGACTTTTTACAAGAGCATGTAGAGTGACAGGACAAGGGAGACTGGTTTCAAACTGAAAGAAATTTTAGAGTAGATACTAGGAAGAATTTTGTTACTGTGAGAGTGGTGAGACACTGGAACAGGCTGTCCAGAGAAGCTGTGGATGTCCCATCCATAGAAGTGTTTAATGCCAGATTGGATGGGGTTCTGAGCAACCTGATCTAGTGAAAGATGTCCCTGTCCAAGGCATGGGAGGTTGGAAGTAGATAATCTTTAACATCCCTTCCAACCCAGGCTATATTGTGATTCTGTGGTTCAGTTGTGGTTCCTTCTTGATGAGAAAAATGCTGAGGTTCTGGAGTGTGACAAAAGAAGATCACAGCTGGGAAAAGATCTGAAGCGCAAATTACGTGAGGAGATGCTGAGGCAGCTAGATATTTTCAGTCTGGAAAAAAGGAGGCTTGACCTTATTGTTCTCTTCAGTTGCTGGAAAGGAGGTTGTGGCAAGATGGGAATTGGCCTCTTTTGCTAGATAACAAGTGGCTGGACAAGAGAAAATGGCCTTAAGCTGTGCCAGGAAAGGTTTATCTTAGATATTAGGAAAGGGTTTTTGTGGGAAGGTTTGTAAAGCATTGGAACAGGTTGCTTGGAAAAGTGGTAGAGTCACCATCCCTGGAACTGTTGGAAAATCAGGTGAATATAGTTTAATGGCTGTGTGGATCTCTTTGTCTCGTGAGCATACATACACAAAGAGGCAGTTTGTTGGGATAGTATCTAGTAGAGTAGATAAAACACCTCAGGCTTGGATACAGAACCCCGAATGCCTGACCTTGCCTTGTGGTGTTTTCTGATGGGGATGCTCTAGCTGTTGCCCTTCCATGCTTCCCAGTGTCTTCACAGAAGCCTGCTGAGCTGATACCACCTCTGGGTGTTTCACTCAATCCTGCTCTCTCATGGCTCAGCACTTGATGGCAGTCAGGGCGTCTTGACTAGTGCAAGTTGCTTCCCAAGCACTTTCATGGAAGAGAAGCAATGGCCTTGTTGTTCATAACAGTGCCATGGTTGAAGATCCCAAATATGGCAGGGGAGAGACACTTCATATGTAGGTGGCTACTGGACAGAGGTGATTTGCCTCTTTGATCCATTGCAGTGTTCTGTCAGTGAGCACTGTGCTGCAGCCTGTGCTGGATGAGGGAGCTATTAGTAAGCTGAGTCATGGTCTCATCCCAGAATTGCTTGCATTATTCCTGCAATCTGTTACATAGCACCTCAGCACTTGTCTTGTAGTATTTCTCTCTCCTTTTAAAACCCTTACAGACAAGTAACAGCATTGAAGATGAGGCAACTGTGCTCTGTATTTGTGCTTCTCACTCAGTATTGATATGGATACAGGTGTATGTACAAAAGCAAGAGTCAGCTCTGGGAGTGAATCATGAGGAGCAAGGAGTTCTTTGCTTTCCTTGGAAAGCAGCTGAAGCAATATGCTGAGGGCCAGCTCCAGGATGAGATGAGCAAAATGCCAGAACAATATGGGTTCAACCAATTTTTATCCAGTTATGATGGTTAGAGGAGGACAGGGAATACTTGGCTGCTCACCTTGAGTGTCAGGAGCACTCAGAGCTGCAGTGGGAATATGACTCCTTATGTCTGCCACGGATTGTTGGAATGCCTAATAGAAGTTTGATTGTCTTTCATGTAAGGTCTGAAAAGGCTAGGGATTGTGATTTTTTTTGGATGCAGTTCTAAGTCAAGTAACTGTCTTTCATAAAGGACATACATGCAGTGTATCACATACACATAAAGTGTATGTGATACACTGCAAAAGGCAAGATACATTAGGAGCTAAGGATCAGAAGAAGATTTAGTAAGGTTGTGAAACAGCACAGCCAGAAGCAGCTAATACCCATAAGCAAGGCTGTGACTGGTGATTTGGAAGGTTAGAAGGGAGTTTGTTTTGCCCTTCCCCTCTGAAATTATAGAACTTTCATATGAGTCATAATGTAGCCCACAGAATGAAGTCCTAATGCTTATGCAAGTTCTTTGCTTCAGGGATTTTTAGGAAGTGTGTGCATACATGTATGTTTATATAAATCAAGTCAAATTTCACTCACTGTAGATAAATGAATTATGCTAATACATAGTTTTGTGTTTTACAGAGCACAGCCTGCTGATGATGAAAGAACAGTTGCTGTTAGAGACTATGAATCCATATATACAATTTCTGGAAGCAGCTCACCTTCAGATATTTTACCAATGCTATACCTTTCTTCTGAATCACCACCAAAATATGAAGAAAAAGCATCAATAACAAATAATGAATATTCGCCATCTTCTTCTTTATCTTTTTCATCTATTTCCTTAGCCACATCTGACACCAGCTCGTAAAGGACTGACAGTTCACTTAATTTTTAATAAAATGTACACAGAGATTTACAATTTTTGAATTTATTTACATTTTGTAATAAAAGCAATAATGTTGGCTGTGTCTAATTTTTCATCGGGAAGAATAAACAATGAACTTGGATTTAAAGAAATTCTAGAGAAGGCTGGGCCTGTGCTAAAGTAGTCTGAAGGGAGTTTAATGCAAGAACATTAAATGCTCATCTTGTTCTGTTACAGCTTCAGCTTCTATTTATAGCTGTTCATTTTATAATAAAGCCACTAAGTAGAAACCAACTTTTTTGATTATTTTAATTAAATCTGTTTGGAGCTTCAAAGAAAGAAATCAAAACACTTCCTAATTATTTCTATTTTTGCATGACTTTTGTGGAAAATACTTGTTTGCAATGTTATGGCCTTTACAAGTACTTGGGGTGCATTCACATATAGGGATGTTAAGGTTGCTATGAAGATGCCAAAGGTGCTATGCAGAGCTTCAATGGTTACCTTTTGGTCTGCCTGGTAACAAACACTCCATATTTAGACTATCTCTGGTCCTTATGTAAGTATAATCCCTAGGAAAATCAGTTTTAGCTGCAGTTAAGAGCCCAAAGGCAGCCCTGAGGATAGTTAATAGGCTAACAGTGGTAATGACTGGTTTCAGGGGGATTATTCTGCTGTTTTATATCATCATTCATGGATTATACAAGCAGTGCTTATTGTGTACCACAAAGCAGTGGTACCCCTCGAGGTGCAGACATTACTTACCAGCAGATGCAGGAGAGGCAGTTCTGTGGAAACCCATGCAACAAATGTTTTTAACTGACATAGCACTTGACAGACCCTTTAGAAATACAGCCCCCCCTGGGTACTGGCAGAGGCCTGCCTTCAGGGTGGAGGTTCTAATTCTATTTTGTGTTTGTTTGCACCTGTTCCCAAACTGAAGGATTAGCTTGTAGTAGGTAAAGATAATTAGGAGGAACTGAGTTGCTGCTATCTTTGACATTTGCAACTTGCTCCGACTGCTGTTTGAGAAAAACAGATCAGCTTCTGTGCCCAGAAAAGTGGCAGGGCTACACTTTGGGCTTGGTTCGGCCTGGTGAATTGGCCAGTGTTAAAACTTTTTGCAAGAGTGATCTCTGAATTGTTCAGCTGGGTCTCTGAACACCTGTGTGCTTTGGGACCTCAGCTGCACCTCCACTTGTCATCGACCATGCTGAATTTCAGAGAGCCTGGCTGTAACAGAATGCCAGACTATGAATTAAGAATTTAGATTCCCTCCTGTGCTTAGAAAAAGGTGATTGCCTTGTGTCATCTTGCTATGAACGTGCCTCTCACCTGCTGACTGCCTTAGAGAGATGTTCAGGAGCTCCTGCATTTGCCATTTATTTCCAATTCTGTGTGGCTCCCTCAGTTATGCTAGGACAGCTCTTTGTGCAGCCACACAAAAAAAAAAAAACCAGCCAGTGAGGGAAGTATATTTAGCCATCAATAGAGCTGAGGGGCTTATGCATGCAGAGTAATGAGCAAACACGGCACAGAGGGGGATTTAGTATGTAGGAGCTGATTAAACTGGCATGACTCAGCCATTGGAAATGTCTGTATGAAGAAAGGGAATCCACAAAAGCCAGCAGGCATTTTGTCCTCTTTTCTCTCAAATCTTTTTTACCTAAGTGAGTTTTTCAAGGATGTTTTTCCTTATGTGCAATCTGCTATAGTTTGCTATCTTTGTGATTATTTTTTTAAGCTTTTGCTGCTGCTGTTTAAACATTGGGGCCCACTGCCGTGCATGATTCGTGCATACAAAGCTTTGCACGTGTCTAAGGAGCATGTTTCTCAATTTATTCTCCTATTACATAGCAAGAATAGAAGCTGAGGTATTTTACTGGAAAGATCCCATGCAACAAAGCCCATGTTGGCTTTATGCTGTTGTTCAGAACACTCATTTTCTGAAAACACTAAATATTAAAACATGTTTTAACAAATCTGGAAATATTTCACCATCTTAAAATAAAGCAGTTGCATCTGGTGGTAAACTGAAAAAGTATCAACCTTTTCTGCTGTCTTCAATTTGCTCAGTCGGTTGCTCCCAAGACATACCCAAGAGACCAGACAAATCAAGCAGAATATGTTGACTCATCTGACTGTAACAGAGACATAATCTTGTTTTCATTCAAGGTTATTGTATTTTGATCATCTACTGCAGAGTCTTCGGTGTGGATCACTTTATTTCTAAAAAAGGAGTCTTCACAGAAACCGTGGTTCAGAAAGCTGCTGACCTGACTTCACATTTAGCATCTGAGTTTCCTGAGAAGGCAAGGTGTTACCACTGAAAGCAAGGATTGAAAACGGAATTTATCTCTCTATGATTTTGAGAACATGCTTAGGAAATAGATCAGTTTACAGCTGTATTAGCATCTTCTATTTTTGGCTTAGAAAATTGTTACTTGAAAACTCAGTGGATGTGCTGGGTGGCTCTCCATAAACTGCTCAGCACTGAAGCAGTTAACATAGCCAGTGCAACAGTGTTTGCCTACTGTGTTGTTGAAATCTGTTGCAGCAAGGTCAGAAAATGTGAGTAAGAGGCTAGCAAGTCTGCCCTCGCCACTGGAGGCTAGCACTGGGTGAACAGCATTGGAGGGAGGAATTTTTGATGTGGGGAGTAAGGGTGAAATGTCTGTATTAGAAAGGAAGCAACACCTTGTAAAACTATAAAGTAGCTTAAAATAATACGGAATAGCATTTTTATTGAGGAAGTGAGATACTTTACTGTCCCACTAATGGTGCTATAACCCCCTTTCTACCCTAAGGTTAGCTTAAGTGTTTGACATACAAATGCTAGGGAGCAAATCAAGTTGGTTACTGATTCACACTTACTTAAACAGGCAAAGTGGGAGGTAAGGGTTGCTTGCCCTCTCTAAGTAAAGTTAAGATCTCTCTTCCTTGCTGCCTGCACTGACATTACTCTGCTTCTAACTGCAACGCTGCAATCCTTTGGATATGAGAGGGATTCACAAAAATATAAATGAATGCCTTTTCTCTAGGAAAAGCTTTTCTTCCTACATCAGCAGGAGCTTAAAAAATGAACAGTTAACTCATCTGAAAAACTGAGATTGCACAGGTCTTTGGAAAACTGCAATATTTTTGTGATAGCAGCACTTTCTGTATTGCAACCACGCCATCTTTGCCCTTTGTGGTGCGTGTTGCTGTATCCATTTATCCCTTTTCCATCCTATCTCTTCAGAGTCATGACTTGTGGTGCCAATACCTCCACATTTCTGCAGTGAGCATGCCAGACTTCAGTGCTCCTCCCTCTATCACACATGCATGCATCTCAACAATTAGGCATGGAAAAACCTTCATTTTGGTGTGCCTGCTCACAAGACACCATTCTCCAGAGCATATAAAGCCACCTTGCTGGTAAATGCAGTTGTGGGCAGCTGGCTGAACCTGCTCCTCACGATTTATATATGCTTTGAGGCTGGCAGTGCAGTAGTTCAGGGGTGAAAGGTACACTCACAGTGGTTCTTCATGTACTGGTCTTACATGTGTAATTCATGCTTTTCACTAAAGACACCATGTGCAGTTACCTTTCTCTAGGAAAAGGTGCCACTAACTCAAACCACTGGCTCCTTAATCTCCCTAAATTATGGAGTGATAAATTATGGAGTGATTTGTACTTAGTCACTGTAAAGCTAATCAATGTGCAATACCATGTGTTGTGCAGCTTCTTTTGTGTGTTCTTTGACTAAATCCCTGCTTATGTAACTGGCATGTAAGAAAATAAAACCTTCATACAACAGGCTGATAATGTGAACAACTGTGTAAAAATAGGTAACATGAGGAGAAGAAAAAAGGGTTAAGTGATAGCCTGTCAGTGTTCATTACGATGACTCTCAAACAGGTTAGAGAACTGAGAGGGTGCAGAGCGCTTGCTTCCAGCAGCAAGCACTGCAGGGGAAGTCTGCACTGTTAAAAAATAAGGTGGAGGAACAGAAAGCAAAGTGGTGCTTGTATTCAAGGGTAAGGTCTGAAGCAGATGAGAACAAAACTGTATTGAGATCTGAAAACAGCACTCCTTCTGTAAAACCTCACTCTGACCAATTTTCCTTGGTTTTACAAAACTCTTTTGCTTAGGAGTCATACCAGGTAAAAGGGATGTATTTAGTAAATTGACATTTTTAAGTGAGTCCTCACAACACGCATGTACTGGCAAAGAGAAGCACTGGTCTTAAAAAAAGTCAGTGTGATCCAGTAATCTATGAAGACTTTTACAGCTGCCTGACTGCAGCATTACCACTCTCTGGGCAAATAATTGGAGAAATATGGGGAGGCATAGAGGAAACTGCCTTACAGAGAGGGGACAGTTTACAGGGAAAGAAGTGATTTTAATGTAGATCCTAGAATGCCAAATGGAGATTGTTTTCCATCCTATTTTAAAAGTTCAAGTGGCATGTAGGTTTGGAAAGAAAAAAAGAAACCTGTGTTCTCCAGCTCTACTGTGCACTTGCTCAACAAGCATGAAGTTGTGTCCTAGATCAGAGGCAAAGAGACAGCTGTGGGATGACACAACACCCAACTTGGAAAATTCTGGTTCCAGACAGGATCTAAGGACCATTCCGTGGGATTGACGAAGTGCTTCAGCACAATCCCATTGCACATAGCAGTTGCAGAGTTCTTGAATGGATGAAAGGAGCAACACTACATCTGTATAAACTATTAGCTAAACTATTATAATGTAGCACTGCTTTTAAAAGGATGTTGGAAAGCCTGAAAGATTCAGCAGTGGCAAGGATGATTCATGGCATGGAAAAACCTGACTTGTAAAGAGCAGTAACAGTTCATTCCATTAAGTTTAACAAATGTAAGGTTAAAGGTGACTTAGTCTTTGGCTATAATTACCAGTGCAAGGATAATTTATCTAGTATTTCAGCACTTTCTAGTTTAGTTGTCATCACACAAAACCACTGCATTGCAAGACTTATCTCTTTGCTCAAGAGGTGCAGAGAATCCTGACCAGACTTAGTGTTGTGGGAAAGGCTGTGTGAGTTTATTTGCCAGAAAATTTGTTGACACCCTGGGTAATGGGGGTCTTAATAATGCTCCATTTGGAAGCTTCACAGTTTGGTTTTTTTTAAGGAATCCAGCACTAATATTCCTCAAGGTCTATGTGCTAAAAAATGCAAAAGACATCTGCAGTTGCATGCAGCATCAGTTCTGAAGGTGCCAAATTTGGTGAATAGCCCTTTCCAGGAGAGATCTGTTGTCACACAGTGTGATGTGAATGCACAGTAGGCTAAAAGCAGTTTTACTGACTTTGAAGAAGCAGTCTAAAAGGTAAATTTTCTAGTTCTAGAGCTATTTTTAGTTTTATAAATCTCCGGATAAGCTTGCTTCCCCAGAGCTGCTGGTAGCTGGAAATAGCATTATGTGTTCTACTGCCTGAGCAGTAATGAATGTCCTGTGTGTAGTACCCTGCCATGCTAGTCAAAACAGACAGAGTAGTTGGAGACGTTTCCTCCTTAAGAAATTATACAAAGACATTCTACCAGAACCCTCCAACAGCACTTTAGTCTGAAACTGTTAGGAAACAGAAAATTTCAAAATTCAATAATCTGTCTAATATATGAGATGTGTTCAGCAGAACAATTAATTGTGGTATGAAGAAGTATCCTAGGTGCCTGTGATCACAGGATAAGATTCCTCACTCTGTCAAGTTTAGCGTTAGAGGAGATGCTTTCTCATTCCTGCAGTGATGTGCTATTCCAGGTATTTGGACGTTATTCTCTATAAACCTTAAAACCTACAACAAAAAATGTCCAGAATTAAGGGGAAATTATAGGGTAATTATACTACTTCAACCAGCTGGAAAGCTTTGGCTGTCTTGAAATAAGGTTTCTCCCACAGCCAACAGCTCTCCCAGGCCTTTCAGCATTCACCATCCTGTTGCCACTTACCCTCCTGCTCACCTAGTGGCTGTCCCAGAAAAATATCAGAAAGCCTACTTTGATTTTTTTTTAAACCATGAACTGCAAAACAAGCTTCAGCAGAGGTCCAGGCATGACTGTAAGTGTCATGCTTCAGAGCATGGAAAAGCATTCCTAGCAATGGCCGCGTGGAATTTTCCTGCAGGAAGCGGAGAGCAAGGATCTCTTCACTGCTGTTGACTAAACATATGCTGTCCATATGTTGGATGCATCAGCTAGCTGGGGCCAAGGAAAAGCTGCAAGAGCTTCAGCTTGCTTTTTCTGCTATCCAGAATGAGCACATGGGTGCTAAATTAAAGAAGAAGAAACACAAAGAGACTGGCAGTCATGCAGGGGTGAATCCATTTCGGAAGTGATAGTGGTAATTCAAGAAATCTTTAGTGATGGCTTCAGGCTTCACTTCCCAGACCTTTGTTCTTTCAAGCAAAGTTTATTCTTTCACATGATGGACTCTGTTAACCATACACACACAAAGTTCTTGTATAACTAACCTGAACCTTCGACTTTAAATGCTCTGCCAAGTCCTTTACAAGCCCCCTTTTTCTTGAAGGAGAAGATACATTATACTCAATAATGGAGCAAAACAGCAACAGTGTAGAAGATTTCTCCTTGAATGTCTTTTCTGTCACTCCTTGTCAGCCAAACAGATCTGATGCCCTAGTGTCAGATGGGGATAAAGCTGGCACCACTCTGCTCTTTTCAGGTGTGTTTTTGGGACTGGTGGGGATCACTTTCACTGTGATGGGATGGATAAAATATGATGGCATTACTCACCTGGAGTGGACTCAGTTACTAGGGCCTATTCTGTTGTCTGTCGGGGTGACTTTTATTCTGATTGCTGTTTGTAAATTTAACATGCTTACATGCAAGCCCTGTAAAGAAAGAGAGGAAAATACGTCGGAACTTGACCAGGCTGCAAGCGGACAGTCCTTTGTCTTCACCGGCATCAACCAGCCTATAACTTTCCACGGCGCCACAGTGGTTCAGTACATCCCTCCGCCGTACCCGTCCCAGGAAGGCACTGCGGTGAGTCCCGGCTGCCTTCACCCAGTGCTCAGCTGCTGCGGTGCTGCTCCCCACAGCACCTCGCCGGTTCTCACCTCGGCTTCTCCTCACTTCTGCCCTGCCTATGCCCTGGATAACCTGGCTTTTACTGGAGATGAGAACTACGCTGCTTATCCTGCAGAGAATTCCAGGAATCAGAGGTACGTCTTCTGAAATGCCTTAGTGTGTTTGGACACAGGCTTCTGAATATTTTAAGTACTATGTGTGGTTTAATAAGAAACTACAGCTGGTCCAAGGTATTATCCTTCTCAGACTTTTTTTGTCCTTGTTAGGAATTTTTCTTGAGTTAGAAAACATACTTTTCCTGGAAAGTGTTTTTATACAATTTAAATTCACTTATAAATGCCTTTTGATTTTCAGTCAACTAAATTTCATTACTTCTTAAGATATATGTGCTCCTGTTTGTAGAGGTTTTCTTATGTTTATCTTGCCACCTTTAGGTTATTATATGTATGATACCAAGATGATTTTTTGCCTTTTTTAATATACCTTTTATATAACTTTTATATATCCTCAGTATTCTTAGCATGCATACTTGTAATTCCTTGAGTCTGATAATTTAGCATAGCCGTAGAATTCTGTTGGGCCGGGAGACCAAACATCCTAAAGGCCTCATAGTAGGAGGCTGGAAAACCCTGCGTTGTCTTGGGAAACCAAGGTCCTCTCCAGAGCATACCCTGTAAACTGGAGATTTGGCCCATGCAGGGGGGAATTCCACTGATGGGAGAACATCACGCCATTCATCCAGGCCTCCCATTGGGGCACCCCTGTTAGATGTGCTAATTTGTAAGGTCTATGCCTTGTTTATGCCATCTACCGTGTGTGTGCATTGCGGCGCATTCCACATTAGCCAGGTGGGGAACCAATGAGGATCCTTGATAAAATACCAAGGTAAAACCCCTTATCCCTTAATCGTGTCTGCCTCTCCGTTTTTTAAGACCAAGAAAAGGCATCATGCCAGAGGCTTCCACTCAAACACAATCACAACACATGAGTCAGCACACAAACAGCATTTCTGCAACAATGCAGGAATCAGTCTGGCACCAGATGCTCTCCCTCCTGAATACGCCTGGTCACAACATGCTGCTCTCCCACTGTAACAACCTTCCAGCTCTTCCTCTTTTTCTAGTTTTGAGGCATAAACAATATCACTCATGTTGCACAGCAGTATGGAGCTGCTCAAACTGTACACAAAATAATTTTATGTAGTTCTTTCCTCTAAGGAAAAATATTCTAATTATAGGAATTACTCATAATTATATCCTTTCTACAACACAAGTCACTGTTAATTCATTTATCAAAGTCTTTTTGAAAAACTGCTGACTGACCCATTGTCCTCAGCAATGTGGATGACAGGCATTGGAAGGGTGAAGACAAAGGTCACCTCCTGACACTTCTAAACTTCATGAAAAAACACAGCAAACAGCTGAATCTCAGTAAAACTTCATCTCATAGCATTTTCTCAAGAAGCCAGGGAGTACTTTTCCCAGATAAGGCTGGGAGGACAAAAGACTGAAATTAGTGCATGCTCTGTGTTTAGTAAATTCTTTTTGCATCTGCTCCTCTCCCTCTTTTCAGGTCAGAAAACAGTTCTGATGAACCAGAAGGACTGCTGGAAGACTATGCCCATAATAACTTGTCACCTCCACGTTATGAGGAAATATACCCTTTGTCTTCATAAAATCATCATGGACAAGAGACAACAATCCTAAGAGATGCCAGCAAGAATCCCAAAATATCTTTTCTTTAAACACTTGTGTGATAAGACAGTGTGAGCAAGATCTTGATATTTATACACAGTTCAGTATCACTGAAGATATTTAACTGATCCCTTCCTTTTTCTCTGTAAAAATTTGTTAGCTCTTTGCAATGCAACTTAATAGCAGAGCTATTAATTATTTAATAGCAAAACTATTAATAGCAAAGCTATTTAACTCAGGTATCTAAATCCTTATTAGGATTCCCCAACAAGAGGCTTGATCTTCAGACTTGCTGAAACTAGTGTGTGCTGAACTGTGAATGCACAAGACGTTTGTGGAAGATCATGATTGCTCCTGGACATTCAGGAGCATCTTTAGAAAATACTTGATTTTTTCTTGATGTGTTTTCATTCTTGATTGCTTGGGAAATTTCAAAAGTGCTCGAGTGTCTGATCCATGAAAATTCACTGATCCGGGGCATTTTATGTCTTAATTTTGTCTGATTCTTTAGAAGAGCTTACTCATTAATCAGTCTACAGGTTAGACTTCCTCAGCTTGCTTTACCTGGACAACCCTGACCTGTTGCACAACCCAGTCCTGTAGGCAGTTTTTGGAGCATCCTGCTTGAACCACAACATCTCAGAACAGAGAAAACAAATAGTGACTTCTGCCCACTTTTACATAGATCTCTAAGACATCCTGCATGCATCAAATTCAGTTCCGTTCCCCACCTGATGGGAGGCAAAGCATGGTCTCCCACCAGGAGTCCTAATAACTATGAGGTTAATGCCACTAAAGAAAATGGCATCTTTCTGAAGCCTCAGCAGAGATGTGTGATCATACCACTGTTAAGGACTTTGGCAATCACAGCTGCTGCACCTGCACTCTGTGGGAGGGCCGTGGTGAAACACCTCTGAGGTCCCTTCTTATTTGAATGTGGGTCTCAGGCACACAACTCAGGCTGCAGATTGCCACCAGAGTGTCTAGGAACTGTGAGCTGTAGTAAACTTTCTTGCTCAAGTTCAGCTTGGTTCCGTGCATTGAATCCACAACAATTTTAGATTTGATTAGAGAACGGCGTTGCTGAACACCAAGACTGTGGGTTTGATCCCTGTATGGGCCATTCAGTTAAGATTTGGACTTGATCATCCTTGTGGATCCCTTCCAATTAACAATACTCTCTGATTCTGTGAAATACATTTACAGCTGTATCTAACAAAGGATGAAGTGTATTAACTCTGAAATTTTGCAATCCAGAATGAAGATCTAAAAAGGCTTTCCTCAGGAGCTTTTTAAACCCCAGAGCAATGACAATGCTGTTAGTCCCTACATTTTTATTTTGTTTTTCCACATATATTTCAGGTTCTGCTTTTGAATGTGCTTGGAAGTGCGACAGAGCTGGACAAGCCAGTACTTCCCTATGATGATCCCATTAGGTTTGCTTATCTCCCTCAAAGGGCTCAAACCAAAAGCTAAACTCAGCTCTCACCAGCTGGAGTGGGCACCACACAAAACACCCTGGAGGGCAGTGGTCACTGTCCGAAGTAACCATGTGGTGCACACCCCCCCATCCTGTAAATTTACAAGTTGCCAAGAAATAAAGCATTTGGGGGGGCACAAAACAACCACTGTGCTCCACAATGATGGACAAGACACTGACAGAGGTCATATTTGGGATGAAACATTTAAACAGATTCAAAGCTGGGTTAGCAACTGCAGCAGCAGCTACTGAACAGTGACTGCAAACTTTGTGTGAAGTATGGAACACACGTTTTTTCAGCAGTGGTGGCCTGGTGTTAGCAGGTAGTTGGAGAAGGGGAGGCATGCTGTGTTCAGCATGATCTCTATGGGATTGAGTGAGAGAACAGAGGATCTAAAAATAAATGCAAATTTCTCTTATGGAAATGTCTTGCTCCTTTTCTGGAATTTACACAGAGGTGAACTCATCCTCCCTCCACAGCAGGAAACTGGATGGTCCCAAATCCCCAGTTAGTTCCACATGTACAGAGCCCTGAACTTAGCACATAGCTCTGCTGAATCCAGCAAGCAGCAGCACAGAGGTCAGGCTTGATGGATCCAATTGCAGGACTAGAGTCAAAATTTCTGCCTAGCCACCCTCCCCCATGACAAGAAAATTCCTTCAGTTAGACACCACAGATTTTTTTCCTCTTCCCTCCTGCTCTTCCCTCCTCCCACTCCCTACCTCCACCCCGGCACAAGTTTAATGAGGTAATAATATCTTTATTTTTATTACATCAAATAATACTGACAGAGTAAATGGAAGAAAACTCAGAAGGTTGCACTGTGGACTCCATATTGATTTTAAAGTTTACTTCTGGCTGCATTATATTAATTGTAAAGAATTGGATGAGTCCTGGGTTTCTCTTTAAAGAGAAGATTGAATATTAAGTTTAAATAGCTATATTGAAATTGTCTTGACCCATCAGATGAATTCTGGCTGGATTCTATGGGAGTCTTTTGAGAAACTCCAGGTGACATTTCCTTGCTGTACTGAGTGCTGATCATCGATTTTAAGAACAGAGACAAGTTCTATAAAGGTTTTTTCTTCTCTTCCTTCCACCTTCTACTTTCATCCTTTTTTTCTGTTTTAACAGTCTGTTGTTTGGAGTTTGGGGGGGTTGCTGGGTGTGTGTGTGTTTTCTTTGTTTGTTTGGATTTTGGAGGGTTTTTTTGTTTGTTTGTTTTTACTGTGATACAACCATCACATAAATTCACTTCTTAGCATCAAGAATCCTTTCTGCCTTATGATGAGTGAAAGAACAAACCTTTTTGGCCTTCGACCAAGGTGAACTGTCACAGCCCTTCTAGATTATACTGATGTACTTCACAAAACACCAGGAAGACTGTATTTGAAATTTTTCTCAATCCATTTTTAATTTAAGATGGTGCTCTTTAAGCAAAATTGCAGTCTCCCACATTGCCTTCAATGCTAATGCAGACCTGCAGAATATTGGGGGTTTAATAGTTTAAGGTGTCTTGCATTCTGGTCACAGGAATAGAATATTGTATGTATTTTCAGCTATGTAACCCTGCATGGGTTCTTGGGATTTTTCCTAGTATAACTCTAAAAGATTTTGATCATAAACTAGTTAACATATGAAATCAGTAGAGACATGTCTATTGATATCAAACTGAGCATGATCTATTCATTTGAGTAAAAACTCTGCACAGAGCTTCTCTAAGATCAAGGAGCTATTTCCAGACATTGAATACCCTATGGTGCAGCATGCGAGTTGCTTCTCAGATTAAATCCAAAGTCTGCTTTTCAGCCCCGGCGCTGCAGTATCTGCGATCGGTACGGGAGTACACCAGAGAGGGTCTGGTTCGCTGTGCCCCAGCAGCATTTTCCCTCCCTCAGCACCCGAGTTTCACCAGCTGCTGCTGCTGTTCCTGACACCGGTGCTCCCGCGCCAGGGATGCTCCCCAGCGCAGACCACGCACGGGCGGGGGCGCTGAAATCCTTCGAAAAGCTATTTTTAAACTGAATCGGGATTTAGGAAATCTGGGTCTCAGGGAAAAAAAATAAACCTGTAAGTAGGGCTCGCTCCTCTCCAGAGAGCCCTAGTGACGCACACGGCAGGCCCGCAGCACGGCGCTCCCTGCCCGCGGGGAGGGTGCTGCAGCCTCCATCCCGCCTGGAGCCCGAGCCCCCGCTCCCTCGGGGCCGTGTCCCAGCTGGACCGCGGCCGAGGGGCTCCCGCCGGGCCGGAGCGGTGTTTGCCCGGCTGTCCCGCCGCCCCGGCAGCGCCAGAGGGCGCCGGGGCCGCCCGGGCGGGGATGCTGTTCCGGCGCGGTAGCTCCGCTGGCGCCCCGGTCCCCTCCTCTGCTCACCCGCCCAAGTTAAAACTGTGCGGGTTTAAGGAGATCTGGTCGCCCACTGACCCGAGGGGTGTCAGAGGCGCGGAGACGGCAGTTTGTGAGCGGCCCCGCGTTGTGAGACGACCGGCATTTCAGCCCGAGGAGCCGAAGCTTTTGTCCTTTGCTACGAATCCTCAGGATGCCGTTGAAAAGTATCCTGTGCTCTCTCACAACCCAGAGTTGGCTTAGTCAAGGAAAAAAATACTCGTGGTGAAAGACCCGGTGAAATCGCCGAAGAACGGGGTACCCATCCCCGCTCTCACAGGCGTGGAGACGTCTGGAAGGACTGCGGCTTGGGGGGAGACGCTGCACAGTGCACTCACATGCACCCCCATCTCCTCCTCACCGCTGTGACCTAATGGGACAGGCTTCTGTCTGCATGAAGGAGCAGGGGGGAGTCCAAGGGTCATTTGCAAAGAACTAGGGCATGCTGTTTGTATACAGCACCTAATCTGTGCCTGTTCCAAGTATCGTTATTGGCTCCACTTTAGCTGTCAGGGTGAATAGACGTCAACGGGACGTGCTGAACGTCGCTGTTGCTGCCCCATCCCCGATGTGAATCAGTGCGTCTGTCAGAGAAGCATAGAGCAGAGCCAGGTGGGATCCCGTGGGCTGTGCCTGCATTAGCTGAGCAGCGCTGCTCAGCGGGAGAGGGCCTGAAAGGGAAACAGCAGGTGCAGGGAACCCGGTAACCACATGCACTGCATGTTGGAGAGGTTTATATCAGACTTACTCCTGTGGACTTGATGCTGATTAGCAGTTGAAATACATACCGTTCTCCTATGGTGTATTTTCTGGTACAGCTTCATCCAATAAGTTATTCATTTCACACCTGTGATGTGATGTGATGGAAAGCTTCATAGAGCAGGTGAGGAGTGTAGGGAGTCTCTTAAATAGCACCTGATTTAGGGGGACTTGCCCTGCAGACGTGGGATGACTTGCAGCAGCTGCAGGAGTTGCATCTTGTAGAGCACAGAGGCTTCCCTCAGCTTCCTGACAGCGGTGAGCTCGTGGGAGAGCCTTTCCCAGTACTGACAGAGGTTACTTTGAGAGATCTCACAGTGTACTCTTGACACCTCCAAAGGTACATGTAGTCTAATTTTGAGATGTAGCAGGCTTGTGCCTTCCCGAGCAATAATTGCAAAGTGATGAAGAAGTTTTCCCATGGGGAACAGGAAAAATTACTCCCTAGCTCTTGTGGTCTGGTACCTCATTCCTTATGTGATAACAGCACAGGGTCAAGGGTAAATCAGTAGTGGCATGATTGTTTATATCTGTGTCGTGTGTGGCATCTCTAATGAGCAATTGATTATATCTACACACGCTATTTAGCAAACACCATGGGACATGTTCTAGCAGAGTAGCTGCTGTACTTCTCTTATAAAATCCTAGGATGAGATTATTGCTCTCCTGTTTGGGTTACATCAAGTCAGATTTTATTTTGTTTATTTGTTTATTTTTGCAGATGAATCGTCTCTCTATATGTAAAATGCTGTCCTTGCTTCTTAGACAACAGGGCATGCTATTTAACAGCCCTGGGTAGATGACCCAATAATTTCATGTTTTGCATAGCTGCAGTGTCCTCTTTACTTACAGTTCAGCGAGTCTGCTCAAGAGCTTAGCTCTAAGGTAAAGCTTCATGCTCTGTCAGCTGAAGACATACCTAAAGAAATATAGAACAATAATGCAGTCCAAGGTCATGACTTTCAAAACAGACTGACAAACAACCAATCAAAGCCTAAACAAAGAGAGGTGCATTTAAAATTTCTAACCATGAAACTGGCTGTAACCTCCATGTTAATGGGCACTGCTTGGGGTACCCTTCTTCTTTTTCTGCTGCTCTGCAACCCAAACCCAGCCAGAAACAGTCAACACTGGCATTCAAGGCAGCATTGACTTGTCACATTGCCTTTTGTCCCCAGGCACCTGCCACACATCCCTGTGGTCAGCTGATAGAGCTTTGCCTCACACAGGGGTCTGACAAAAGCTGGCAGTTAGAGAAGGCTGTGATTTGCACCTCTTTGCTGTTTTGGTTTGTCACCATGGGTTTTTCACCATTTAACATGCTTAATCCACTTTCTGGATTTATGTAGAGCAGGACCACAGTTGCCATAGCACATGCATCATGAAAACAGTTTCATTATGTTTTTCAAAAAACACATGCATTAGATAACCATTTGGCCTGACTCTGCTTAAACACTCTTAAGGGACGGAAGAAAATAAACTAAGACTTCAGCAAAAATTAATCTCTTCTGAACTCTAAAGGTGCTGTAGGATTCTTTTTTTTGCCACAAAACAGCAGTTCCATGCAAAATCTTTAATGAAAATATACATAAAGAGACAAGTTATTGGAAATATACATATATAATCCATCAATATGTGACCTTACTTATTTTGATAAAATATTAAGAGAAGATAAATACTATTTTTCCTGTATCAGTTCAAATAAGGCCTTATTCTATTCCACTTTCCCAGATTTTGCTCTCAAATCAGAGGTACTTAAGTGTTTTGCAGGGTGCCAACACTGCACTATTGCAGAGCTTTCTATGTTATTTTGGTCTTTTGCAGATTGACAGGTACTTTGTCCTCCTGCCCTCCACACTGACTGGACAGGGACTGACCAGAACACCTACAGACAGCACTGTGCTGCCAAAAGAGCAAACATAGATACACATGAACCCAGCACACACATGCAAAGAGTAGAATGACTTGCTTAAAATCAGCTTCTGTAGGGCTGTGTCAGTGGGAACTGGACTAGTGTGCCAGTTGATGAGAGAGTGCAGCACTGGGAGCATCAAAGTGGAAAAGATTTGTACGACTCCTGCTGTGGTAGGCAACGGCACAAGCCCTTTCATAAATTGTTCAAGCTCCATGTTAGAATTAGTTAGTATTTGGCCCTGCTTTTAACTGAAGGTAGGAAAAAGTCAAGAAGAGAAAGAAAGACTCAACTTGGCAGAGAAGAGAAAGGCAGGTAATGGTTAGGGGGAAAAAATAAACTCCTTTTACGTGTTATGATACCTGTTTTAATGCCTTTGCCTTCTCAATCCATGCTCTGTATGTTGCTTTTGACAGTTAATCAAAATCAAGCAACAAATATGTTAATCTTTCATGTTTACTTAGCCATACAGACCAAGGTGGTGACCCACAGGGTAGCACTACTGAGATGGTTTTTTTTACATTATATGTTCAAGTATTTTATGTTACTTTCCTGTTATTTTCACAAAAAACAGCCTCTCCTCCGTCTGTTTAGGGGAAAAAACCTCCAAATGAACTGCAAAACTATGTCCCTGCTTCCAAACAAGTAGTGAAACCTTAATGTGAATAAACATTCCATCATAATCAAAGCTGTATTTGTGATCTAACTGGATAATAATTCACTTGTAATATCATCAGCTCAGAATGAACATCAGCATAAGTATTGTTGGTGCAGGTGTAACTTAATGAATTCAGGCTCATTTTATCTAGCACTTAGTTGCTTATATTGGTGCTGGGAGCATTAGGTCCCCCAATTTTTCATAATGAGCAACACCATTAAACTGTCACAGAGCAACATAAATCAGAGGTTTTCCTTAGACCCCATAAAACAACTAACTAAAATGTTATGGTTGCCAGATTCACTGTGTGCTTTTATACATCCAGCAAACAGAACTGATTATAACCCTTTCTCTCTGGCTACTATTTTTTCTATTGTTTCAATAGTGTATGAAAATCTATGTGAAAATATAAGTAGGCTGGCCTGAAGAACTCACTGTCAGAGGCATAGAAGCGATAGCAGGTTCCTGAACCCAGCAGAGGATCTCTGCTTGTATTCTTCTCTGCTGCACTGGACACATATTTTAGTCAAGTTAAATACACAAGCAATGAGGTCAGAAGAAAGTGTCTGATTGCAGAGTCATGTCACGAGCCCATTTAGAACATATTGGGTTGTATGATTGCATGTAATTGATAATCACATGTGGACATGCCTAAAATGCTCATCTCTTGATTTAAGCTGTTGACACAGGTCTGTATTAAGTCACTGAAGACTGAAAAGCAAGAGCAGAAATACTTGGAAAAAGTATCCATTGGTTTTTTTCAGAAGGTGATGTTATTGTTCATTGTTCATTATCAGAGGATATTTTTTTTCACAGTTCATTTAATTGGCATCACAATACATTTTATAATAATATATGTAAAAATATTTCATAACTTGTATCTTGCAGTTGAATTTTCCATCTTTCATTTCCTAAAGAACCACCTAATCCTAATTTGACACCCTTCAATAACAGAATGTTATGTTACCCAGCTCTCTTTCCTCTCACCATCGTGAGAGTAAACTTTGCCTGACCTGCCACAGAAAATTGAGAAAAATCCATCTGTTTCAAAAGTGACAAATTACACACTACTTTTCATGCTTCATACATAAATATATTATCTCAGCCCTCTGTAGAAACTTCTAAGATGCTCATTATCAGCAAAATTGGAATAAATTCAGCCATGGTTCTGTAGGTGTAAACAATTAAAATAATTGTCACTTGCCCACAGTTACACTAGACTGATGCAATACATCTGAAAAATAATTACGTTCATATCAGATATTTGTTGTCGTTTGCCAGCCAGCTATAGGGCCTGAAGAATAGGATTAATGCTTCAAGCCAATTTTAATCAAATAGCTGCCAGAAAATGCCCAAAACAAAAATCTTCACTGCTTTTATAAACACTTTTTAATTAACATATGAATAAACTGCATATTTGAATTTTCACCAACACAACTGTTTCCCCCAGGAAATCACAGTTAAAAGCTGAAGTGAATGTTCCTTTAGAAAGTGCTCTTTGTTTATAGAAATAGTCTTAGCAGTTAATGGTTGGCAAGGCTTCAAACTTAGAATTACATTACATTGGTAATTTTAACTTTGTCATCTTAAATAGATCCAGTTTGGATGTATGAATACAAGCAATGTAGGACAGCCCTCAAAGAACTGCCTTTAAGCGGGCTTTATTCTATCCCGTGAAGCTTTGTAATTCCTTCTGTTATTATTAATAGTTGTTAAGTGCTGACAGCATGCTTGGCACTGAATGAAACGCAGGAGCAGACATGGTTCTTGTTAAGGGTGGCCCTCGGGAGGTCATTTACTGTGTGTAACAACAACAACAACTTTATTGGAGTAGTAACCCACTCACAGCTGCAGCCTGGGTATCAGGAGGTGTCGCTGTTTAGACGAAATAGTGTTGTGTACTCCATGCAGACATGACTCCTTTTACATGTTAATTTTTTCACAGCTAGCAAGGCTATCAGCTGAGCAGGTAAGACTTTTGGAGGTAGCCAAAGAAAAGCTATGGCCCAGAATGCCATTTTGCAGGGTTTCCTGCCCACAGCTAGGGGATGTGCAAACTATAGGGACAGACCAAGCAGTTAGGAGCATGACATGTTCTGGATGCACTGGGATGGAAGGACAATCCTCTGCTGCTAGATCTTATGGCAGGTTCAGACACAGGATTAAAGGAAACGGTAGAAAAGGACAGGCAAGAATTTCAGGCAGAGGGACCTTGAACGTGCCTTGCATGGATGGCTTTCTTTTGAGCCAGGAACTGTTGAAAAATAGTGTTGAGGATATGGTGCGGAAGACAGCTGCAGACCCTGACTCCTAGACAGAGGGCTTCTGAATCCCTGAATCCTCCTAGAGGGAGCTGAAGCACCAGAGCGGAAAACAATTTCTGCTCTTCTTCTGCAGGTAAGTCTGGCATGCCCAGCAGACACTATCTGTCTACAGTCACAGAGACAATACCCAACTCCTGACCTTCAAGGTCCTGTTAGATGCCATTGGCTAGTTTTAGCTAAGCCAAGGCGAGAGCTCTACTGCATCATCACATGTGGAGGGTAGAAGAGAGAGAGGAGAGGCAGTGGCACCAAAACTCACCAAGTTCACACTCCAAGATGTATGTGAGCCAGGAGCTTTGCAAGTGACCTGGTCAGGTGCCTGTGCAGTGCCCAGAGCAGAGGAAAAGCTGACTTGCTCCTCCCCAAAGATGACCCCTCAGCAATTGCTAAGTCTCCCCACTCCATGTGAGTAGTGCCCACATACACCAGTGTGTCTGACCTGAGCCATAAAGGCCACAAAGGCAGGGTCGTCCTCCTCTGCTGTCCTCGCCTTTGGATCTGGACTAATACTTCATACCTGTGTCCAGGCGGTACTCTGGATGTTTGCAGCTGGACTTACTTTTGTGTCTTCTTCCCCAGGGCTCTGCTCTACTACTCCAGCCATGGCTACAAACAACCTTAGATAAAGTACGGCTGGCTGGGGGCTCCTGACCTGTAAGCAGGAGGATAAAGCTCCACATAAATAGATGCTGCACCATGCAAAAGGTAAGTTACTGCTACGTGTACAGATGCTGGTCAGTGATAGTGGCAGGAGAAAGTAGATCCAAACAGGTCAAATAGCTCTCTCAAAACTGTTCATCTTAGCTTCATCAATTGCCTGGCTGTCTTGTTTCCTGCCACTTCCCACCCCCTTCAACATCACCTACTCACAAACAAATACTAACAAGCCTCTTCCCCTCTTTGCTGTCTGCCTCCTAACACTAATTTTAGATGCATCTACATTTTGAGTACCTCTGCTACAAGCAGTAAAACTGTCAGAAAATCCTCAATAACACTCTAAAACCACATAGTTTTAAGGTCTTATAGATGGGTACTCCAAAAAATATTAATTTAAAAGTCATTAGTCACATGTGACCATTTGAGTTATATAATACATTAATTAAATTGATATTTTTAACTTCTCAAAGAACAGCCTTGCTTTCCATACTCTCATATGCAGTGTTCTCAATGTTGTTAAAATATGCTTTTCTGTAAACCCACTGATTCTGTTGTATTAACACTTGAGTTTGCAAAGACTGTTCCCTGCACAGTGTTTATACCCATTTGACTGTGATGTACTTTACAAAGAGCATTGTAGGGGGTGGCATAGGGGGAAGGTCTGCAGGAACTGCATAGTGACTGTGCAGAAACCAGACTTAGCTGGTTTCCATATGATTCCTCTGCTGGGAATGTGCTCTCAAACCTCACAAAAGCAAAGTTGTGACAGGTGATTTGCAGGCAGGCACCACTACCAAAGGTAGGCATTTTCCAATGCATCAGAGGGATCTGAGATCATAACAGAGATTGCTGGTCTCTGTGACTGCATTACAAGAGGGAGAAGTTCCAGCAAGGCTAGAGCTAGTTGCCTCAGATACTGGAAATCATGTAGAGGGAGCAGCATGGAGGTTTGAAAATGCACTGTTTGAAAAGCTAAGTAAATATTCAAACAGTTCACCCATGATGCTACAGCTGGACTATGAAGAGTGTCACAGAATTTTTTGGCTGTGCTGCATCATTTTGCAGTGGCTATTGAACAGATCTCTCCCTGGCTTTTTGCACCAATATGGTGCAAATGTAATCTTAGTCCATGAAAAGATTAAGATAGAAAATGCTGGTCAGTCCAAAAGTGTCTCATTTTCCAGAAGATTGTGATTGCAACAGAAGAAGTAATGTATCTGTTACAAGATAGTGAATATCAAGCACTTCACAGAAGGGACTGTTCTCTACATTAAAATCAGTATTTACATATCCCTGGTTTCTCCTTTACTTTCAAATAAAATTCTGAACTAAAAAACTTGTGAATGCAGGTGTCTTCCTCCCCCTCACTGTTTACTTCTGTTTACTGTGTGTCACATACTACTGTTCTTTAAGCCCAAGGCCATTCCCCATCTCCCTCCTCAAGCACACATCCACTTGACATGTCACCTCTCACTGCTCCTTGTTTCCTTCTGAACTTCAGCACAGACCATGCTTGGTTCAACTGTTTTTTAAACATTAACTCCTTCACCATCGCACAGAAAAGAGCAACTTTGTGTATCTACCATAATAGTAGTCTCTCTATGTTTCTGCTGTGTGAGTAAATCAACCAGCATTTCACTTTCCCAATGCCATTGCAGATAAGATAGTCATAAAGGCACTTTCAAGCAGGCTTTGAGAAGAATTAAACGTAGAATTGCAAAGCATCCTAATTAAGGGACAAAATAGGCCTGGCAATCTTTATAGTACTTAATATGTCATCTTCTTCCTATCTCTTAAACCCAATAATCTGCAAACCACCACTATATTGGAGCATTATATCTGCTATAACTTATGTCAACTTGGATCACACACCCCCCTCTTTCTTAAACAATGTTTGGCAGCCAACTGAGTGTGGAAACTAGACTGTTTTACATTAGCCAGAAGTACATTTAAATCGTTCTTACTAAATGATTTACTGTGGATTACAAATTCTTATACAGCATTTTAAGTTAATGATTAGGCAAAGTAATATATCACTAAAATGATTGGGTGCATATGTATTTAGCTTCTATGATTCTGAATTTCTCTTTGGTTTGGAAGACTTCCTTGAACTTATTTTCCCCAGCTGAAGGGGGGAAAAAAAGGAGAAAAGAGTAGAAGGCTCTAACATTTCTGCCTGTCTTCTTAAACTATTGATTAATTCAAGAGGAGTTTTGTCCCTACAGAAAGGTAAGGTCATGAGGAAGCACTGGTAAGTTGATTAGTGCTCTTCAGACAGATATTGGCAGGTGTCAGTATTGCACAGCATTTCCTTGCCCTACTGTGTCCCAGTGAGAGGAGGAAAAGCTGGACAGAGAATGATTAAGACTTTATATCAAATGAAAAAGTGAATGAACCATCTATAAAGACAAAACGTTGTGGCAGAATATGTAAACTATCTCACGGGAAAAACAGAGCAGGACAAAACAAAGCAAACAAAACCACCACCAAGAAAAACAACAAACAAACAAACAAACAAACAAACAAACAAACAAACCTGTATTCATTCTCCACGCACAGGCATTTCTGTGGAGTTCTAAAAATTGTAGGGATATTATGACAGCAGAAAAAAAAGGATTTGCTGACTCTGTCTAGCAAGTGGACTTTGAAACTCAAGTGAAAGAAAGGTGGAACACACTAATAAAACATGGGCTGTTACACCAGATGCTCACAGGTGACTGGAATTCTTAAAAAGAAACAGTGATGTACAATAAATTATTTGTTTAATTTATTGCTGGGGGCCAGGATCCTGCCAGTGCTGAAAGATAACAAGCAACTTTGCATTTACAACATATATGAAATAAGGAAGACAATTCTCTCTGCTGCACAGGCAATAAAAATAAAGGAAACCATTCACCAGTGCAAAGTTACTTGTGCGCAACTGTGTGCAAATCAGGACTTGTGGCCATCACCCTCTGGTCTGTTGCATGCAAAGAGCTGCTCTGTTGGTTTCACTGGTGGTGTGTGTGGCTGCAGTGATTCATTCATATGAGCCTTGCTCTTGGCATAGCAAAACCAGGCCAAATATGCATTGCATGCTCATTTTGGCATCCATTGTATCTTTCATCTGCAGTTTCAGATTGCTGGCAAATAACAGACAGGATTGTTGCGCTATTTATTTAATTTATTAATGCCCTTAGGTCTTAAAAGCATATTTGGAATAAAAAAAGAGCAAGTGCCAGATATGAAGGAGTGATCTGATATTCATTATCGACTTCTGCTTGGATTCCCCTAGCCACTCCTCAGGTTTCCAACACATTCTGTAACAGATCAGACTCCATAAACTTCTCAGAGAAGTTTACCTAGGGCACACCACAAGGGCAATTTCTGCCATCATGATTCTTCACTAAAAGTTTTTAAAGAAAGGTACCTCTCTCTCCTTCCATAGAGCCTAAAGATGTTGGGTCTTCTTCCTCAGCCAATGCCAACACTCAAGAGGTGACATGAGAATCTGGGACCAGATTTCAAGTCATCAGACAAGGTCAATGCTATGTGTTGGCCTTAGGACAAAACTGAGAACCACTGTGAATCATAAATCATAGGCACACAGTTTTTTTGGTGGAGAAGTAGATTGAAATGTATGATGCTGAGGACAAGTGTCCAGAAAGAGGATTTAAGAGAAATCTAATTCTGAAGTGAACAATGTGCAGGGATATATGGCAATGTGCAGCCTACTTGGGGTAAATAAAAATCACAGATTCTCATCCCGTAAAATCTGAGACTGCAACACAATAAAGAATGAAAGCTGACAGAAACTAGGGGAACACCAGTCTGTCTGGACTGAAATCCAAACTTCAGCCTAAATTGTCCAGGTTTCCTCTACAGCGCATGTATACCTATTAAGAGGAATAAGAAGAGGGCCTCAGCAGTTACAAGATGGGAGCACTGAAGGGGCTCACAAAGAATGCTAAGGACAGGGGGGCACCTGAAATCCTATGCAGCTTTTTGTTGTTCAAGCACCCAATGGATATATCTGTAGGAAACTGTCTTCACCTGCCCTATTAGGCAATATGGCCTAGTACCTCCTATGGATCATATTGTACATACACGGAGTATGAGGTTACCTCAGGTGAAGAAAATATGGTAAAAAAAATCTAAAGAAAAGGATTACAGCATTTTCTCTGGAAGCAGGAAGAATGGCTTCATTTCCTTAGCACAGTGGCTGGTGGCTCTAATCTGCATCTGCCTTATCCATAAAAGTACCGACATTCTTTATTCTAGCTATGTGGAACAAAGAATGTAGGTTAACACAGTGAGTAAGCACTGCTCAACCCTCATGAGTAGCACCACTTGGAAGGCATAGAAGCTCTGGGGCTTTGAGTCCTCTTCTGAGGTACTAAAACTAAAAGCATTAAATTAGAAGTATTAGCAGAACAGGAAGCAGGTACCAGAAGCATAATGCCTGAAAATAAAGGATCCAGAGCTGTCCTCCCCTTGCACTGGCAGTGCAGGTCACATTAAGAAGTGCAATGGCTTAGATATTCTCATGACAAATGGGAAATATAGATTTCATTTAAAAATTTTCAGCCTCTGAGAAGGACAATGAACTCAAGTGTCTCACTTCTGTCACACTGTTACATACATAATGGGCCCCATCATTCAGTCCTGTATTTCAAGCGGGCATCTGGCAACATACTGCATCCAAAATAAATAGGTCCAAAGTCAGATCTTCCTGGTGTCTCCTAGATGAGCTTAGAATTCCCCTGTTCTTATAGGTCACATAGGAAAGTGCTGGTTAGGGACAAAACTGACAAGAATTTAGATTAATATTTCAATGTGAAGCTGAAGTCTCAGGATTGCATTCATCAGCCCTTGGGGAGGGAAGCAGGAAAGAGAAAGACTGGGTAGTAACCTTTAACAAAATTATACAGAGGCACCCTTAAAGATGGCACCTACACATTCAACATAGTCCTCCTACACATCCAGTGAAGGACACTCGGGTTTCTGGATTTTCAACAAAATTATGTAAGAGTGATGGTCTTAGGGCTTAGAGTAAAATGGTTTATAGTAGGCATGTAAATTTCTATAGATGTTACACAGCAATCTAGTCAGAATTTTTTGAGACCCTGTGGGCACCGAGTTTTTTCTCAGCCCTCTCTAAATAGTATTGCATACTACCCCAAGAGATTGCATAAATTGTCTGATGTTACACAACAGGACAGTTGATGGCAAGGCAATTCTAAGCATTAGTATGTGTTGCTTCTTCTTTCAAAAAGGTAAAGTCTTGGACATAAGAGTTTTGTATGTACTATTTCTGAGCTAGAAGAAAAGCAATCTTTGCTAAACAGTCTCTTTGTAGAGACCCAAGATACAATCATCATAGAATTTATTTTTTCTTCCAGCTAAAACAGCAGGATTGAGCCTTAAAGTATCTTTGTTAAACTAGTTAATAGATTATTGTCCAAAATAAACATATTTCAGTAAGTGCAAGACTGTTTTTTTCTCCCTCTTTCTGTCTTTTGTTCAACTTCAGCTCAGCTATTTATGATTCATTTCATGAGCCACTAGGTTTTCTCTAAAGGCACTAAAAAGGGCCAGAGCTATCAAACAGTTTTAGTGACTAGTGCCAACAAGGAACTGTTTTCCTCCATGCTATAAAGCAGGCACTGTCAATAGACTACAACCGGCAATAAACTATTAAAAAAGGAATTTATGATGGCTACTTATTATCCTCCTGAAATAATGTTGTTACAAGGCTGCCCTTTCCAGTCCTCCACAAGGATCACATGGCAAGTGCCTAACAAAGGGAAAGGCCCAGATCTGCAAGGACTGTCTACAAAGAGCCCAGGAATTGCCCCATGTTATGTGGGCAAACACACCACACCAGTGTTTCAAAGCAGCAGAGAAATTGTCCCACACTGGACTTGGGCTTGTTACACATGAGCATTTGATTTAAGGTGGGGCCTTAATTAACTTATATCTAGAACATGTTGAATTGTTTTAAGAGCTAAATATCAAATTATGGAGGAATGTCTATTATTGTTTAGCAAGGAATTGGGAAACCACAAGGATAAAATAAGAAATGGCAAAATCTCAAAGGCAATCAGATCTGCCTCTTATTTTAGATTTCTAAAAAGCCCCTAATTCTAGCTCTTTTCCCTTCCTCTCCAACCCTATAACAGGCTTTCTTCTTTGCTGAAATGTCTGTCTCTGTTGACATTTGACTATGACACTGATCTGTAGTTGCTTTAAATTGTGGTATACCACTTGCATTAATAGAGATATCCTATCTTACTCCAATTAATGAAATGTTGCCTTCAATAAATATTTTAGAAATAAGGAAATTATATAGTTCAAACTTCAGTGTCATTTGGATTGACTTCTCCTGGTCTGGACCTTCATACAGTGTGCCTCTTGAACCCTCAGTATGTCAGAGTGGAGTACAGACTGTGGTCAAGGCTGAAGGCACAGCCCTGAAAGGTTGTCTCCTAATAGCAAGTGGCTCTCAGGAATGACAGAGAGGGTCCTAAAGGTGTGTAGAAAGAAAGCTGTGGTTTGAAGAGCTTAAGAGAAAAAAAACATTTTCATCTAGAGAAGAGAGGGCTAGGTTGTGCTGAGAAATAGAATGAAAACTGAAGTGTGGCAAAATGGGATGGACACTGTTACAAGATTTGGATTAAAAAAACAAAAAAAAAACCAAAACAAACAAACAGACAAAAACAACAGCACAACAAAAACAGAAACTACCAACTACTAGAATACATTTGCAGTGTTACGATTTCTCAATGTTCTGATCATTTGCAGTAGAGTTATCGGGAAGGGGGGGTTCTCCTCTTGCCCATGGTGCTGCAGAAGAGTAGTTGCCTTATATTGTGTTTCTGAACAGTGCATTTGGAGGAGAGATGATGCTATTTAATAGCAGATTTTATTCTGAGAACACAACACTTATTCTCAGCAAGGGACTATTTTTAAATCCAGTTTTGTAAATTTTATTAATTCCAAACAAAGAATGTACACAGCAGAAAATCAGGAAATACCATGTATAGAGACTTCAGATGAAAAATAACCATTTTACTAAGAGGAGATTCTACAAATAATATCCATATGGTAAAAGCACAGGTGAGCAGGAGTTAAACTGCTGCTGAGACTATAACACTGGGTTTGCCATGTTTTCCTTTATTATNGAAGAAGAATTTTTTACATTTTGTTTCCACAGCACCTTCTGCCCCTTGCAACACTGCTATGGTCTACAAGCACCCACCCAGAGAGCCAGGGTGTGGAGCGGGAGCACAGCCTGTGGCTGGCTGCACAGAATATTCTCCCCTTCCTAGTGAACCTCTGCAGTGAAATATGGTCATTAATCANCAGAAGAGTAGTTGCCTTATATTGTGTTTCTGAACAGTGCATTTGGAGGAGAGATGATGCTATTTAATAGCAGATTTTATTCTGAGAACACAACACTTATTCTCAGCAAGGGACTATTTTTAAATCCAGTTTTGTAAATTTTATTAATTCCAAACAAAGAATGTACACAGCAGAAAATCAGGAAATACCATGTATAGAGACTTCAGATGAAAAATAACCATTTTACTAAGAGGAGATTCTACAAATAATATCCATATGGTAAAAGCACAGGTGAGCAGGAGTTAAACTGCTGCTGAGACTATAACACTGGGTTTGCCATGTTTTCCTTTATTATTTCTCGGTGAAAGAGACAGTCCTGCCTGTGATTGTCTCTCACTGGCTTCTTGACTTCACTCAGTTATAATCGCATCTCTACTGTGAGAGGAGCAACAATTAAAATACTGAGGCCATGAGAAGCCATAAATCCGGCAAAACCACTGAAGTTGCTCACTTTGATCCCCAAATGCCTGTTTACATANCTAGTGAACCTCTGCAGTGAAATATGGTCATTAATCATTATTTGGCTCTTTTTTATCAGCGTGTGAGTGGTCTGAAGTGAAACCATCACCTTTCACTGAGCCCTGAGAGGACTGCAGCAAAAAAACCCTGAGATCTTTAAAATTTATGGTTTGGCAGCATTTTTTAAGCAAAAGGCTTTGGAGGCAAGTAAAAAAGAAAAGTGTTTAAGTGTGCACGAACAGAGAGAACCATTTAATTAAACGCATGAAAGAAGAATGAAGATTACTTTAATTTCTGCTTTTTGGTAACATGACTATCGTATAATTGCCTGTAAATAGCCACTGCAAAAGCAACTCNTTTGCAGCTTTCAATTTCATTCCCACTTTTGCTAGAGAGGAAGGAACAGCCACAGTATTTTCCTTGTGTTATGTTCCACTAGGTAGAAGTTAAGCCCAGAAGGAAAAGATGGAAGGAATTGAGGTCTAAGACAGGAAAAAAAAAAAAAAGAACAAACACAACAAAAACAAAACCCCCAAAAAACCTAAACCTATAGAAACTCCGGCTTGCAGGGATATTTTTCTAATTATCACCTTGGCAAGATACCGTTCCGTGCTTCTAAAGCCAAGTTCTCCCTCACCAGCGCGGGTTTTGCACTCTCACAAATGTTCTCCACTTCCGTCCCTTCCTCTCTCGCTCCCTCCCTACTTTCCTCCCTCCCTCCCTTTCTCCCTCCCTTCCTCTCCGACCTTTCCACGGGTTTGTACAAATCACCCACAAAAATGCCCTCGGGTGCCCTTCGCGGTGATCGGAGCCGGCGGG
>VXAX01005813.1:145811-195472 GCA_013399835.1 Leptocoma aspasia | reverse complement strand
TTCAGCTGTTGAAATCTTACATGAACCAGTGCTGTATGGGACGGTGGGGGCGGGAGCAGGGTGAAAAGGGGGGCGGTGGGTAAGGGAAATTAAAAACAAAAACAAAACCCCCAAAAAACCTAAACCTATAGAAACTCCGGCTTGCAGGGATATTTTTCTAATTATCACCTTGGCAAGATACCGTTCCGTGCTTCTAAAGCCAAGTTCTCCCTCACCAGCGCGGGTTTTGCACTCTCACAAATGTTCTCCACTTCCGTCCCTTCCTCTCTCGCTCCCTCCCTACTTTCCTCCCTCCCTCCCTTTCTCCCTCCCTTCCTCTCCGACCTTTCCACGGGTTTGTACAAATCACCNCCCCCGAGGGGCGGGCGGAGCCGCCGGCAACGGCGCGTTGAGGATGCGAGCGGCTCCGCGGGGAGAGTGACAGCAAAGAGAGTTCCGTGCGCCCCTCGGGAGGGTGGGGGCTGCGGAGGGGTAGCGTTCTGATTTCTCAGCCGTTTTGTTAATAATAACGCTTTAATGCTTTGGTTACAGCACACTCGTCCTTCACGGTGTCTTGCGCCGGGCTGATTTTATAAGGGACTGAACCGCGATACGGGGATTTACACTGAATAGTTCTTATTGTCCGGTCTGATGTATTAAACCACGCCAAGTTTCGTGGCTACATCGACAACTCGTTTCAGACACAAATATTGGGATGTCAAGTTGTCACAAATTCCATCCCCTTCTCTGACCTGCGTCCATGCGATTGCACTGGGACAACGGCGGATGCTCGGGAAAATATTTGTTCCTGAAAATTCATAACCCGCACTTTCCCCTCGACCTCCGCCGGCCGCGTGCGAGCACCCGAGAGCAGGGAGCGCCGCACCGCCACCTCGGCTCCCCGCCTCCCTCCGGCACTGCTGCGGCTCCCATCGGCTCCCCGCCGGCAGCCTCCGAGTCGGAGAGCCGCGTCCTCGGTGCGAGCTTCGTCCGCTCCCTGAAAGGCACCGGCGGGGCGCTGCTGCCGTACGTGCGGCACCGGGCAGACCGGAGAGCAGCGGGGCAGGCAAACCTCCTCTGTGACATCTGACGACGAAAATTTGGTTTTGAGTTTTCCGTTACCTGTTGACTGGGAGCACGCATATAGGCGAAGCTTTCGATATAATGCTGCTTTCGCTCACTGTAAATCCCACATGTTGCAGTCAAATTCTTACCAGCTGGGAGGGCCAGAGCAGTAAAATCCAGCAATTCTGTTTCACCATAAATCAAGTTTATGAACTGTAGTACAAGGTATATAACTCTGGAAGCCGAACTTTTTGGTGGTAAATGGCTGTTGAAATATTCGACTGTGACATTTTCAAATTCCCTTTTCCATCTAAAACTTGACACAAGCTAATTCTTACAGTTATCGGCGCGTCTTGCTTAATTTGAAAGAAAACCACCCGGCATAAATTGCATTAGACAAACAGAGAAAAAGTAGGGGAAAAAAAAGTTTAAAAGTAAACCTCGCAGTGTAACATTTAGGGTAAAAACCCCAGGTACTGATACAGCCTACGGTTCTGATCCACATATTTGTGATCAGAGGTGTGCAGGAGCCTGACCGGGACACACTGTCACGCAGTGGTAGTCAAAGAATAAGTGACCTCGTTTTAAAAGAAAATGTAAAAGCACATGTTCAAATTTCGTATTTTCAAGACCACTTTCCTCCCTCTCTATCCTTGCAATAAGCAATAAGCATAACAAGATCGGAAGTACGCACAAGACAAACGCCATTCCAGTCTTATTTCCTGCTTGCTTTTAATTTCTTACTGATTTATTCTAGAGCTTCTCAGGAACAGAGAAGCTGAAGGAACAAACCCTTTGTGTCCTCTCATTTGTTCTCGGATGCTGATTTGCAGTAGATTGAGAGGAGTGTTGTTCCTCCCCTAAAATTCAGACTACCATCTCCACCGAAGTTCGGTGTTTCTTGTTTGGGGTTTGATCGTGCACTAGGTATGATTTTTAGTTATGATTTCTAGTCGTTTTTCAGAACGAACTATGCATTTAGCAAGACACTGATGATTGTTATTGTTATAATCACAACCACGAATATTGCACCGACTACCAATAAAATGTATCGATCTAGCAGCACAGAACGGTGCAGTACGGCAGCATAATAGAAGATTTGGGTAAACTTCTCTGACTCTCGGGAGTCAGAATAGGGTCTCTATCAGGGCTCTTCAGGTTGTCAAAACTTGTCTAATCAAAGGAAGTGAAAGTGAGGAAGAAAAGAGTTGGGATTTCGCCATGTAACTTTGGAGATGGGTGACGGGTTAGGGATCGAATCATACCTGTGAGGTTGCAGCGGGTATTTGGGCTAGGAAGTAACACCGGTAAGCTGTTAATTTTTCTCCACAGAAATCACCCAAAAGGTTCCTGTGAGAAACAGCTGTCAAGATTTTACCCTTGAGGGAAAGAAGAAAAGAAACCACACGCCACACACCCACACACTACCGCATATAAATAGCAACCTGTTATGTGGTGGGGCTCCAGGACTCTCGAAGCGGTGTCTCGTACACTTAATTTAGAGATACTTTAAAACTAAGTATGGTTTGGTTTAATAATTGTTTCATTTTCCGATCCATAGATACCTGCAGCTAATATCAAAAAAGTACGGAGACGTGCAGCATCTCTTCCCGTGAGACCAGGCTTTTGTGAGACCATTTTGTGTTGTAATGTACTTATTTTAATGTTTCTACATTCGACCATCCATCCACTCATTATTTTTGTCCAGCTGAAGAAAGAGAGCAACAACAACAACAAAAAAAAATTAAAAAAAAAGAAAAAAAGAAAAAAAAGAAGATGCTCTCGCTAGCATTGCCCGTATGTGATAAGCGTTATTTCCCTCCAGAGTTTGCTATCCTGACTCTTGCGATGTTGCCGATGTGGACGGCGTAGGTGAATGCAGAGGCAGAGGCAGCCTGCCCAGCGTGGTGCTGCGCCTGCCTCGGCTTGGGGGAAATGAGAGCACGGATGTGGGCAATTTACACGCTTACTTGTTTTGGAGCTCTGGAAACAAACTGTAATTTTATATATCCTTAACAGGTTTACATATTATTTTTTTGGTCGAGTATAGACTGTTTCTCTATAAAGACAGATTTAGATTAGCTCCTAAGAATCCATAAAATCCAGGATAAATGGAAAGAAAAACTAGCTAAATAGTTTGTAAATTTGTCTTAGTATTGTAAAATAAGACCGGGAGTTAAAACCCCTCCTATTTACGTTATTTCTCGGTGTATTCTGAAGTCCCCCAGGTTCCGCGTGTTTGGGATTTTTGCAAGGAAGTAGCAACATTTACCATTTACTTTCTTTTCTCTCTCTCTCTCTCTCTCTTTTTTTTTTTTTTTTTTTTCTTCCTCCTCTCCCTCTTTTTTTTTTTTTTTTTTTTTTTTTTTTAGCGGGGGTGACTTCCAGCAGTGAAGTCTGCGCTGCTGAAATTAGAAATGTTACCGTTTTCCATCCTCGCCTTTTTTCCCCGTCACCCTTCAGACCAGTTTTGTACGATAACCCGTGTTCCAATTTAGCCTGCAGTAGTACCACACCACCTAATCTACAACAGTTCTAAAAAATGTATCTTGGTTTATGTTTGCAAGCGGCGCTGCCACAGCAGTGGTGGTCCTGCTAAAGACCTGGTTTACGAAACACTCTCGCGGGTGCCCCATTCTTCTTCTGGAGGAATACAGCTCCATTTTAATTTCCGCTTCACAGATGAGAGATCATAACATTGCTTTACTTCCCCAATGGAAAAGCAAAGCATTTGCCTGTTCTTTTATTGTTCAACGCCTTAATCTATTGTATAGACCATTAACACACAAATATAATCTATTTATAAGTTCATCTGGTGCGATTAGGCCAGCAGAGTGCTGGCTGAGCCGGTTCTGATGCGAGCCAGAAGAAGTAGACAGGACCAGGCAAGAGACAGAAGGCGACCGGGAATAGCTTTATTAGATAAATGTATTAATCTGGATCCCAGCTGTATCGGCAGTGTTTTCCAAGATTCCTTTCAGAAATCATTCTTGTCGGATGTGGGTTTCCCTAATTAATCACTCATGCCGTTGTATACATTACAGCTCAAGAGTGTAATTTTAGTCAGTTGTTTTGAAGCGCGTTACCGTTCCCATCTGATCCGCATTTGTCGATTAAGCGTACAAGGAACGTACGAACACTTGTAGGTAGAAGTCCCGATGCGGTCCCCCCGCGGCCCCCGGGCCCCCGTCCGGCCCCGCCGCCGCTCGGGGCCGCCCCTCGGCGCACCGCGCGGGCCCTGTCCCGGCGGGGCTGGGCCGGGCCGCCCGCAGCGGNCGGGGCAGGGCCTGAGGCGGGGCCGCCCGGCCTCTGAGGCCCCGGCCCGCCCGGGCCCGCCCCGCCGCGCCGCGGGTGCCCGGGGACGTCTCGCTTCATCTGTCACCAGCTCTGTTCGCCTGCCCAGCTGTCAAAACAGGGGGTGTCTTTTTCATTCCAGCTCACAAAGTACCAAAGGGGAAAGGGGCTTTAATGCCTGTGTTTGGACACAAGCAATTATCCCTAATTATTGTTTTTCTTTTGAGCCTGCCCGTCCTGCTGGAGAGCCAGCAGATGAGCATGCCCTAATCCTCCCCAGTCGGTTGATCTCAGTGGGTTTTGCGGGACAAACCGGGCGAGAAGGCTTCGTAGCTTTCATCTCGATGTGAGTTTTGAACTGATTGAAACGCATTGCGATGGAAGAATTAACCTCGGAGCCCAGGCTTTCAATGGCCCCTGATAAGAGATTATACGTGTTGATGGCAAGCTTTTCTTGGCAAAATGTTTTCAAAGGACTCGGAGCTGTTAAATCAAAGCCCTATTGAATTGCTGGTAGGCCCCTTAGAGCTCTCCCTCCTTCTTCATTCCCTGGTACTGTGTGTTGGTAATTACTGGCAGGGGTGGGAGAAGGAAAACAAAAATTTCCCTCGGAGGTACACACACATGCGCACAAAGGTGATGAGCAACATCGGGCAGAGAACTACGAGGAAGACAGAGGAAAATTTCTTAATTCCTTGGAGGATAATTCTATAAACAGGCCAGTGCAAGACTGATCCTTTTCTGCTGCAGTCTCCTCTCATACATCTTCCTCTTCATTTTGTCAGGCTGCAATAGCATTCCGAGGAATCATGCTTCCATGTTACTTCCTCGATAATTCATTCTCTTACATGTATGAAAAAGGAATAGGAAATAGGAGAACCCCAGAAAAGCTAGAAGCTATGAGGATCTTTCAGCCATACCTATGTGTGGGTGTAAGAAAAGCTAGGTAATGTCTAAGAAAAAGAAAAATCATGATGAGCTCTTTTTAAAGGAGAGATACTTATTCTTCAAGTCTGCTTCTTCCTCACCTGTACAAAGTGTGTGTCCTGGACTCTGGAATTACACATATTGGTAAAGAATTCCCATATTTATGAAACCTGGGTCATATTTTGTTGAATACTTTCCCTTCCACTGCCTCCAGAATGGCAGCTTCTGGATGCATGCAAGCAAAACTGAAAGTTGTCTGCTTCCACCACTCTTATGACTTAGGGAATCTTTGTTTGATGCACCCTAAATTTTGTAAATGGATGTGTGTTTGTTCAGAGGCAGTTCTGGGGTAATGGATGTGATTCTTATTTTAACAGTGGAAGACTAAGGTCTAACAGAAGAAAACCTTTGAGGAAATAGAGGTGAAGATAAGTGTTTTCCATTGGAAAGTCAGTCCACTTCAAGATAAATGCCAACAAGGCACCCACTGCATAAAAGAGTTGAGCTGGAGAAAAAAATCTGCTGGCAGGCAAGGAGAGATGTTTGCATGGACCAAATCTTGTTTACTTACTGTGCACGGCCATGGGACAGTGTTATTACATTGATGTGCTGCTTGGTTGATGAGAAAAAGAAAAAAATGATATCCAAGACCAGAAACATGTAAACAAACAAATAAATAAATAAAGTAATTTTAGGAGTGCTACTGATAGTAAAGTATTACCTTCTCCACTATGTTAGCCTGTCGTGGTAATGAGGAGTCAGTGGAAGCAGTGGCTATATGGAGACAGACAAACAACTTGATGGATAAGATATCTGGAAACAGCCATAGAGAGGGGAGATCAGCATGGGCAGGAGCTGGAGTGCTGTAAACCCAGACAAGAACCTGTGAAGATATTAGAGCCAGCTGCCTCAGCTGATGCTCCAGCTGAAGGAGGAGGCCTGGGTTCCAAGCTATTCAAATTGTGTGCTGCATGCTGGTAGTCATACTATCCAGACCGTCAGTTTTTAAAGTTTACTGTTTATGGCATTTGCTTTTTCTCTCCAATAACACTCCATATATTTAGAGCACTATGTTTAAACTCTTTTCTTGTGAGGGAGCATATTTGAGTTTATAATGCTCTACTGAATATTGGTATGCCTTGTCTTCCCACACCCTGATCCAAGTTCTAGCCATAGTAATTTACTAAAATGACCTTGAGATCAGCCCTTTATAATGCTTGTCAGTGTTTGCCAGAACACAAACATGCAATATTTTTTCCTTCATTTAGAAGCTTAAGCCATAATAGTTAAATATTATAACTAAACTGCAATTACCTGTGCATAGGCAGTACAAATGCCAGAACAGAAACCTTCGCTTTTAATGGGGCATTAAATTGCCACAAAAATCCAAGTTGTTTGGGTTCTCTTCAGCTTGTATTTTACCATGGAAATTTCTTGCCAGCAGATCTTTCTGTGAGGGTCTTGATAGTAATTGCAAAATAGGCTTTTAAGTTGAAAATTTGTAGGGTTTATTTGCTTTTGTCAAACAGCATCTTAACATCAACCGGAATTGCGGAATAAAAAAATTTGGCTTATTCACTCCTTACTGTTGACTGGGCCTGTGATTATTGTGGAGATTCTGGGAGGAATAATAATAGCTTTACTTGTTTTGGTTGTTGGAGTGCTCTGCCAAGGCATCCTAGAGAGCTCATAGGCTGTGCGGGATCTTAGAGAAGCTATACATTGCAAAGAGTTCATTCTCCTTTGGTGAAGTGCCTAAATCATCACTAAACCATTGCAAAGTTTATTTGGAAGAATGTACTTGCAGAGTTTATACTCTTCATAGAAGCAAGCAAATGCAATGTGGATTTTACAGCAACCATAGGATAAAAGAAACCTGTAATAGAATAGAAGACAAGCCTGTAATGGAATAGACAGAGTAGAGTAGCTGTGTAAATATTTGGCAATTCTGAAGAGACATCTGTGTCTAAGGCTGTTTCACTGCTACTTCAGAAATGTCTTCAAGTTCCAAATAGTTAAAAAGTTTGCCACTTAAAAGAGTGTGTCCAGCTTGTAAAGTTAAAGATTTGGGTTCAGCCCCAAAGACTTTAAAATTTTTATATCAGTGAGAAGCAGCACTTGGATCCAACAAGGAGATGGTGGTAATGTGGTATAACAACAACACCCTTATTAGCAGCTGCAGCACACCAGCTCACAGACCAACATCCCAGACAGATGCAGTCTCTGCCACCAAAGGACAAAGACTGGCAGCACCTAATACAGTAACAGAGCCTCTGAGGTTCTTGGGATCAGGAAGGTATTTTGGGTTGGTAGTTTCCATGGACTGGACATATTGGAAGAGTTTTGGCTCTAACAGCCTCTGACCAAATTTGTGATATAAAAATAAGTAACTTTACCATTTGTAGTTCTCCATCCCATTCATGCCAGGACTTCCAGTATCTCAGCTGTCAGTTTCTTGACTTAGCAAAAGAGTCCTTGTTCCCTGGAGCAAGGAGGCCCTATTAGTATTTTCTATTGAGATACTTCATGGACAAACTCCACACGTTGCAGGACCACTGCTGGTCACACAGACAGATTAACCAACCCAAATAGAGTGTTGCTATAACTATTTGCCCTACTCATAGAGATTTGCCATCTAATCACATACAAATAGCTACACAGTACAGCTCCATCCACCACATTTCTCTTTGCCATTGCTCAGTGAATGCTCCATTCTTCAAAGCAATAACTAGACCACTTAGAATTAAACTTCAGTTGTTGCTCAGCAGGAACAAAGAGGAGATCTTATGTGAAAATGCTGTGTAGGCCAAATATCACTGTCCTTATTCTTTCTACATGCTACTGTCTTGTGAATATTTCTATTGGTGTCTGCAATTGTTTTCAACATTTATCGTCACTGAAGGACAGAAAATATTGAGAATAGTTACCACACACCCTATGCCAAGTACTCAATATATGGTATTACAGAGAGAGAGAGACCAGTGTTTGTAGCTGGAATCTAGTTTCCAAGCATTAAATCATTTTTAGATCAAAGTGAATCCTGATTTTCAACTTCCACTTGTTTTATAATAATAAGGGTTTTTTTTAAAGTAAAAGATAAAATGTTATCCTTATTTAGCAAAAAATTTGCCTAGGTAAGAGAATTGTATTTCTGTATATCTTGATATAGTGAAGCAGGATTTTGAAAAAAATGAGCCCAAGGAAATCTGCAAACACTTAAAAGAAGAACCAGTCTTTATGGTTTATGAGATCCAAAAGAAAAAACATTCTAGCTGTAGCAGGTGCCAGAAACCACAGAGAAGAAACAACAAAGAGTAATTATATGCAAATATATCAAGGGAAAGAAATGCTAGCCAGTAAAATTTCATGAAAAAAAAAAGAATAGAAAGGTAAGATAAGACACACAACAATGGGCTCAGACATTACTCAGTTGTTAAGAGATGCTTTGCTGATGTTATTCTGGCATGTTAATTCTGACACACTGTCCACAAGACACATGTCTAAGATGCAGAGTAACATGTAAAAAATCTGGTATTCTTGACAGAGGAAAAAGCTTGGATTAACTCCCTTTTGCTATTGTGCTTTCTATATCAGAAGTGAATCTTAGTACAGAATATTTTGCTCCATGTCCCTTATATCTAGGTTAGTACATCCATTATATTATTTAAATTATTATGTTTATCAAATGTTTCACTTATTATTCCACTCTTGTTTTGTTTGAAATAGTACATTTTAAAAATTAACTAAATACATATTTCAGAAAAATAGAATCTCTTCCCCTTGCACATTCTAAAGAATATTATTGGTCATTTCCTAGTACAAAGCTATAGATCTTGGCCAAAGCCTGCCTTTTACCCCAAATGCAATACCGTAGCTTGCCTGTGCAGACTCCCCAGACACCCCTGTGTGTTCAGCTGCACAATTCATATCCACTCACAACCTTAATTTCAGCTGCAAATGCTGAAACCCTCTCTACTGGCCATACACAAATGGACGCAGATGTGATCAGGGACACAGGTTTAAAGCATTTATTTAAAGTTTTGAATAGTTTGTCACTTTGAGGGCTTCAGCTTGTTTAGAGGTTCATTCTGACCTGTTCGGTGACTCACAGGGAGAAAGAGCCTTTTCCTTTTTAAAGCTTGAGCAGATGACAAGCGCTTTCAGATTAAACATCAGGAGTATAGAAGACAGCTTTCCCCTGGGTTTTTTTGGTTGTTTTTTTCTGGTTGTTGTGGTTTTGGGTTGGTTTTGGTTCTGTTTGCTTGTTTGGTTGTTTTGGATTGAGATTTTTTTTAATGAGTGTCATATCTGTTGTAGTGTTTGTCTGAATTCCGCCTTTTTTCCCCTGTTCTTTTGTTTTGATAGCACACCTTTCCTCTCACAACATATCCTCAAAACACACCTGTGCAAATTTCCCTGGACACAGGTAAGAGCAGAATGGGATGCAAGAGGCATCCAAGCGTTAGTGACTTGAGAAAGGAGCAGCAGCAAGGACTGAATGTTTGACTGAGTGACAGCAAGTGTTGCTGAAATTCACAGTCTAATGTAGCTATGTGGGTTAGGCAAATAAATGCATGCAAATATCCTGGTGCAACTTTGGAATCAGGACAATGTCTGCATGAGGGCTCCCATACCCACAGAAATGAGAGTTCAGAAACACAGGAGGAAATCATTGACGTCAAACTCTCTCTGATTATAATGTCTCTTGAAAAAACACCAAGAGACCTTGGAAATTTAGACTATACAACAGAGTGAACAATCTGTGTGTCACAAACCGTATAGTTTAAGTAGCAAGTGCATCTCTTCTGCCTGATGGTTTGTGGCTGGCTGTGGCCAAATTACCCATGAAATACAAGACAATAAACACTGGAGATCCTAAAGACACCAGATTTATCCTGAGATGTATCTTCAAATGTGGCCCAGACATGTCTCCTAGTGGAGCGATGGGACCTCAGTTGGCCTTTGCCATATCTCAGGTGCCCTCTGTTCCCCACTTTTCAGAACTGTGTGATGCATGTATTTCATTTCTCAGTCCCTGAAGATTCTGGCATACATTTTTTGTTGGATGAGATGGTGCTCATGCCTGGCCTAAGGTTCAGAGCTTGGGAGGCTTTGACATAAACATGGCAGTCTGAAGTCCCTGCAGAAAAGCAAGGGATGGATAATATCCCTGACAAATTACTTTGATGGTTCCCTCTGAATCTGAAATGGTGACGTATAATCAAAATCTAACGGCAAACAGAAAAAAGGAAAAATATATTCTCTGTGCTACTTTAGTGTGCCAGTCCAGACTTTACTCCAGCCTCTACCTGTAACCAGTATTAAAACCAAGTGGAAAAGACAACCCTCCCAATAAGAATAAATACGCTGCTAGAGGGAAAAATACCTTATATTCCCTTTGCAAACTCCTAGCTGAAGCCATAACACAACATGCTTTTCTTTTGTTGAGTTTGGGCAGTTTTCAATAAACTGTACATATGAGATGCTTTGAGTTGAAACACTGAATATATGACTCAAGAATAAAGGCATAATTAAAAAGAAATACTTCTATACTTTAATTTTAACTATGATGCATATCTGTCTTTTATGTGTGTCATTTCTTTGGGCTTGTGTGGCAAGTTTTTGGTAGTGTGGGGGTTATGGTTGCAGGGGTGGCTCCTGTGAGAGCTATCAGAAGCTTCTCCTGCATAATTGCCTCAACCAAGCCGATGCCAGCTGGCTCCAAGATGGAACTGCCACTGTCAAGGCTCAGACCATCAGTGATGGTGGTAGAACCTCTGGGATAATGTATTTTAAAAGCTGGGGAAGTTACTGTGCAGGATCAATTTTCAGCTGGAGAAGAAAGGAGTGAAATTATGAAAAGGAAAACCATGGTCAGTGAAGGACAGGAAAGAGGTGTTCCATGCACCAGAGCTGAGATCCTGTGTCCTGTAGCCCATGGTGCAGATCACGGTGGGGCAGCTCTGCCCCTGCAGCCCATGGAGGACCACAGTGGAGCAGAGATCCACTTGCAGCCTGTGCAGGACCCCACACCAGAGGAGGTGGATGCCCTCAAAGGAGGCTGTGACCCCGTGGGAAGCCTGTGCTGGGGGACAGGACCTGTGCCCACTGGAGAGACACCAGACTATGTAGCAAGTTTGTTGGCAGAACTTGTGACCCCATGGGGTACCCTTGCTAGAGCAGTCATGTCCTGAAGGACTGCTCTCCATTGAAGGGACCCATACTTGGAGCAGTGCTAGAGTGTGAGGTTCCTCCTACAAAGGAAGGCAAGGCAGACACAATGAGTATTGAACTGACCACAACCCTCAACCCTCATTCCTCTGCACTGCTGGTGAGGAGGAGGGAGATAATTTGGGACTGAAGTTGAGCCCAGGAAGTAGGGAGGAGTGGGGGAAGGCATTTTAAGGTTTGATTTTATTTCTCATTTTCCTATTCTGGTTTAATTAGTAATAAATTTATTTCCCCTAGTCAAGTCTGTTTACCCCATGACAGTAATTGGTGAGTGTCCTTATCTCAGTTCATGAGCCTTTTGTTATACTCTGTCTCCTCTGCCTCCTCAGTATACTCTGTTATACTCTGTCCAGCTGAGGAGGGGAGTGACAGGCAGGCTTTGGTGGGGACTGGTGTCCAGCCAGGGTCAGCTCTCTACAGCTGTGTTTCATTTACATCGAGGTGAGAGAACACTTTTTTTGTTTCCAAAAAGGAATGCACAAATGCATGGATAACAAAGTTTTAAGACTTTAAAATCAGTATGAATTAACCTAGAGAAGCAGTAAAGCAAAATTTGTCTCGGTAGACAGTAAGTGATTCACACAATTGTCTTGCTTTTATTAAAATCTTTCTGTCTTCAACTTTAGTTTCCAACAAATGGTTTTGTAGAAGTGTGACAAAGGAACACTGATATATAGCTAACTGCATTAATAATTAAAAAAAATAATTAATCTGATAAATTTTGCTCTTTTATCTCAATCCTATTGGATTTACTTTAGCAGATGTCAGCATCTTAAATGCAGTTGGAGCCTGTATTCTGAAATAATTGTTGAACCTGAAATAGTTTATGATCAGCTGCAGTGATGATTTGCTGGATATTATAACCTAGAAAACAGAGTATTACAGGCACGTTCAGTCTACAGATGTTGCTGTATTAGTTTTTGGTGTCCTGGAAAAAAGTATTCAAAGATATTGAAACCAGCTGTTTCTCCTGGTAGTGCACTGAATGCTTATCTTCTTGCTCTATATATCAAAATATCAGTGTCAAAATTTACTATTACTGCATGAACTGGAGAGACTTTGATCTAGAGATAAGATGAATCAGTCACTATTATATAACAGCTGCCGTTAGTATATTTTAAAACAAAATTAAACAAAAAAAATTATTATTCTGTTCAAATGTGATAAGCATGAATTAAAGTGAAATAAAGTAAGTGATAGGACACTCACAAAATAATTTTGAATTAAGGAATTATTTTGCAATTAAATAGAAATTGCATTTTCAGAAACAATTTTAGTTTAAGTATTTTTACTTTTTCGATTCTCAGTGAATTCAATTTTTTTTCCTAATTCCATGGAAACAAAATATGATGTTTTACTACAATCTGTAAGGTGAAAGAGAATTCAGAGTGCTGTCAGGCATAAAATGTTGCTTGGACCCTGGGAAAGTAAGATGCAAGATAGAGAAAACGTAAGGAACTTTACAAATGTATCTGTGAAACGACAGGAGATCCTATGAGTAACAGTAGCATAACTGAACAAAGAGAGAAAGGGAAAGAGCACAGAGAATAGGGAGGGAGAAGGTGACAGCTAAAGGTTTATATGTTGTTGCAGAAGGTGGTGTACAGCATTTATTTGAGAATTAAAGGAAGATTTCATACACCTGGATGTCTTTGGCAGATCATGAGAGGTGGCTTACAGCAATTAGTGAACTTTCTGATTCTTTTCTGGGAATAATCACAAAAGTAGTTTTGCTCACAAATGTGTTTGTTTGACAAACTGCATAAACACATTTGTTAAGGACTCATCTCCCAGATGTCCTCAATTTTGCATGCAGTCAGCAAAAGCAATTGATGACCTCCCTTGGGTCAAGAAAAGGCCCATTAGAAGCATTGCTCTCCTACCCATCTGCTGAAACTGTTATCTGAGGCAGCTAATTATATGTTTCACTCTTTCATTTCCAGAATCAAATATACGTCTCAGTCTCTGTATCATTGGTTGCATTAACTGGAAACATTTGCAGGAATCATGGACAGTGAACTTTGCTTCACCCTAAAGACAGGCATAAAGGTCCTTCCACCATTTTTTTTTTTTACTTTGTAAAACTGTTTAGAACAGAGAGAGTGAATAGGGATAACTCAAAAAAAGACAAGCTATTTTTGCTATTTTTGCACATATTGCATTGCCTGTCATGGACAGAAAATCTGACTTGACCTAAATTCTAGGGCTTCTCAGGACTTTGTCCTAATGACTCCCATGTCCTGCTTAATCATAAAATCAGATACCTGGCATACTTCTTGTATGCTATGCAGTTAAGTATGTTGGTCATGAGATGATTAATAAAGTACCTTCTATTGGAGCATCAATACAGGCCTATTTAATATTTTCTCTTCCTGTTTAGCAGACCACAGCAGACCACAGCAACAGGGCACTCACTGATTTGCAAGAGGAAAATGCTCCTGAAATGTCCAAGTGATTTCCCTGGCGCGGCACACTGCTGGTGAACAGCAGTGTGTGCTAGGAAGGCATGGCTGAAGATGTGGAGCAGCCACAAGTGAGCACAGAAGAGTAGTGGAGAAGCTGTATCACTGATAATGGGCTATTGGATGCAACTTAAACCCCTTAGAGGCACTATTACTGTTAATGTATATATCAACCTCCATGACCAAAATAGGCTTTATCAGGAAGAAACTGGTTGACTGGCACACCTTATTCCACACTAGAAATAATTTCCCTTAGTTACAAAAACATTGTTTGAATATTTTCCAAAATGTGATGTTGAATAAACAACAAAACCTAAACATAGTTTAATCCAGCAGAAATTAGTGCTAACATTGTTCGTTTTTCTCACTGGAAGCTGTCCTACGGAGTCCAGATAGTATATTCAGAGAATTACATTATTTGTGAGAAACACATTTGTCAGCTCTTTTCATATCATTTACCACTATCCTTAGCCAAAAGAATATAAGCTGTGGGCTGTAGCACAAAATTTCTGATCTTTTGTTCTTTGGGCTTCTTTTCAGTATGAGCAATTTCATCTTCATTGAAAATGCTCATTTGGAGATCATATGAAATCAGAAAATTTCCAAAGTCATTGTTATTAGAAAGGGTCTTAAATCAGAGTAGTATATTCAGCTACATGTCCACCCTTTCTCTGCAAGACGTTCTTAGATTAGATTAATAAAGCTGTTTACTTTCTTTTTATTGTCACTTCCTCATTTTGACTGATAGTTTTGTTTTATATTATCTGATGAGATGTATGCAAACTAACAGAACAGAATACATAGAGATTGAAGACAATTTTCTTTATTATTAAAACCTTAAATACCTTTATACAAAATTTGCTACTTGAAGTTAAATTAGAAGCTTAAATTAAAATCAGGTGTTATATGTGATATCCCTGAAATTCAAAAGAAAACTTTAAACGATCCTTGGGAATGTTATAGAATCATAGAATCATAGAATGGTTTGGCAGAAGGAACCTCAAGGATCATCTAGTTCCAACTTCCCTGCTGTGTACAGAGACACCTTTCACTAGACAAGTTTGTTCAGAGCCCCATCCAACATGACCTTGAATACTTCCTCAGATGGGACATCCACAGCTTGTCTGAGCAACCTGTTCAGCACCTCACCACCCTGACAGCAAATCATTTTTTCCTAATATCTAATCTAAACCTACTTTCTTTGAGTTTGAATCCATTGCTTCTTGTTCTGTCACTACATGCCCTTACAAAAAGTTTCTGTGTTTCTTGTAGAGTCCCTCCAAGCAGTGGATGGATGGCTGCAGTCTGGTCACTCCAAGGTCTGAACAATCCCAATTCTTCCAGCCTTTCCACATAGAAGAGATGCCGTACCTCAGTACTAATGCGTTGTGTCAGTATTAACCATTCAGACCTTTATGGTGTTGGAAAGTTGCTTATTTTGACCTGGGTGACCAAAACCTTCCTTATGATGACACCACTTCACTCAGGGAAGACTCCAGGCTAGGCATACAGGAGAAATACTTTTAATATGAAAGGCTTGTCTCCCCCTGGATTTTCAGACATCACTTCTGACGTTCTGCAGTCTGAAATTCTTAGCTGCATATAAGACTTGCTCACAGTAAGACAGTAGAAATTTGTTGAGTAATGTGGGAACAACATCCTTAAGCATCTAAATAGCTCTAAAGTTAAGAGAAGATAATTGCTACTCATGTTCTGTGCTGTACATCAGAGACGTATGTAATCATACAAGTGTATTTTCTTTGCTTATCTGCTGGTAGATGTGTGTGTTATCAGCTGTGAAATTGGTTACAGTGCTGGAAACAATCCCTTTCAGCACAGTCTTTGTATTCTTGTTCTTTTCATGGGAATTTTGAAACTGCTGGCAGGATATTTATTATACTTTGCTGACACACTAGTAAAAATACATATAAAAACTGTTTCAGAGTTTTAGGTCAAATTTTTGCTCTTCACCATGCTAATATTAAAACAGAAGAAAGCTACTGCATTTCTACTTGTGTAACCAAAACCAGAGCTTTGCCTTAAGGAACATGAGTGTAAATGGCAAGGTATTAAAAACACAGATGCAGAGAGAGGTCCATGTGTGGAAATGGTTTATATTAAGAAGCAGTTGGTGAAACAAATGACAGTTTTGCCCAAGCAAGGCCCACTTCTTGATTCTGTATTTTTCTTTGTGACTTCTTGTTTTAGAGACATCTATAATTAAGACTATTTGTTCTGCTTAGTCATGACTGCTTCATATCAGCTCTCATCTCTTTGGCACTCTAGGTATTCTTATGGACTGATGCTGAACCAAACTTCCAATTCTAGTTGTCTGTATGTTCAACCAGTGTTGACAGTGGAGCTGTGATTTTTAATATCTTCAGAGGATTACTTCCAGTTAATCACAAATGTTAATTGTAACAACTGGCTGCATAGGATCTATAAAACTTTCCATCTCCTTATAGGATCTATAAAACTTTCCATCTCCTTGTACATAAAAGGATTGCTAAATTCTCTGCACAAACTTCCAGTGTCTCATTGTAATACCTGAAGGAATTTCTGAGGAGGAAAGGTTCAGTGAAAAAAAATTCAGGCCTGCCCATGCTGAACAGAGATGCTATAAAACATTAACCAAAGTGATTTCTGTTTTCCATTGCCTCCTGAGCAACTTTGGCACCAAGCTTCAACATTTCTAGTAATAAGATAATAATAGGTGATTAATACTGCAATAATAGGTTGGTACACTAGTAACAGGTGAATAATATTCTTATTTTTTCATTATCTTTCTTAGACGTAGGTCTTGGACAGTCAGAGTTTCCATCCCCTTTATCAAAATATTCCTCAGGATCAAGAATGACTGTGGAAAAAAGGTGTCAGTCATGGAGTCAATACTGAACTGTAAGAAGCAATCATAATAATACTAAATTTGGTAATTTTTGAATGCTTTATTTTTCTGAAATTATTTTCACATAATTTAAACTCTAAGAGAATAATACAATAATACAAATAACACAACAATACAACTCCTTTGGAGATTAATTCTGCTCTTTTGTCAGTCATAGGACCATGTGCTGTTTCCTATGGTTCAGCCACATTTATGCTTCTGCATTGGGGGAAGTCACCTCATGACTTGTGTGTCTGAAGACTATAACTGCTATTTCACGTTCAAAGATGCAATTGTGCCTATGGAGTAGATGTATGTCCTGTTACTGTTTACCGCCAGGCTGAGTTTGGGTGGTGTTTAGGGAGTGTGTGTATATGAAAGTGGACTCATGAAATTGGCAAAGCCCTGGGCATGTGGCAAGGACCTCCATCTTGGCTTGCTGCTAATATTCTCTAGAATAGGAAACAATGATGTACTTGCTGCTAATACTCTCTAAAATAGGAAAAAATTATGCATTTGCTCCAAAATCCTCCACAGAGCAGGGAATATTATTTTATGCATAGTAATCCAACATAAATGTAGGGGATTTTTCTTGGTGGATATGAGGAAGAGGCAAGTCCTGAAAGCAAATTGTTTCGTTGTCTATGCCTGAATTTGTCTGAGCCTGTAAAAACCATGAAACATTCCTAAATTCTGCTGTGTCCTCATAATGTTCTGGCAGACAGAATAAGCACAATGTAAGTGCAGGTTCCTCCCGCTGTGGCCCACTCGACAAGCGACTTGCTGTCCCGGGTCATGACAATGTCTCAGGGGCAGATGAGGCACATGGAGGTAATGTGGCTGGGCAGACTTTTCCAAGGCTCATCCACACTGCAGGAAAGCATATCCTAGAGAATGTTTGCACATGAGGTTTTCCCAGAAAAAACTAGTTGAATGGCCTCAAACTACTCAAAAAGCCCAGCAGGTAAGCAGTGGTGGACAGAGGGAGAACTTGGCTTTATAGCCTCTTGGCATTGCAACGTAGATATTATCACCTCAAGTTTAATATTTGCTTTAAAATAGCACTACTTTGAGCAAATTATAAATATTGTGGTGATCTACTGCCTTCTGAGGGGATGCAGTTATTTGTCTTGCCACTTTGCACTGTTTTGCTCTTTGACCTGTATATTTTTAAATAATTTGAGCAAGCAACCAAAAACATCTCACTCATAACCAAGGAAGAAACAGTAGTCTTCTGAGTTCCAGATATATGCATTGGTGTAAGCTCTGTGTATGCATAACTGTTTATTATCATAAATGGCAATGTCTACTAGCATATGCAGAATTGCTCATAATTTAGTAGATTCATTAAAGCTGATGTTATTTCATGCAAATGTATTTTGAGCGTGTCTCTTAGTGTGGCGCCAGAAGTGAAATAAATTTCACTGCTCAACTTCTTTGCTGTGGCTGACTGAATTACTTCAGGCATGGCTGTGAGCAATTCTTCATTCTCTCGTGCAATATGTATATATGGCTTATTTATGAAAGATTAACTTTTTCCAGGGAAGCATGGAAAACAGTGCAAAATAGATAAAGGAAGGACAGTTATCAGGGTGCCACACTTAACATAGAACATATTGCAAAGGATGCTTTTTGACATCTGTCTTTAGAGCCAAATTAATGAAAGATCAAAAAAAAAAATCTTAAATAGTTTGAAAAAACGTAAGTACCTAAGAAAAATCCCATGTTTCTTATTACATCCACTGGCAATACAACTGAAATGAGACCAAAGAATTATGTTTCTATTAAAATCCGGGAGATGCGCAGATGAACTTCTCATACACTGTGAAAAGCTAAGAATCAGTAACCTCACAGCTACCAAGCCAATACTGTCATGGCATTGGCACTGGACTCTGTTGCATCTGTGCTATTGAACAGCAAATAGACAAATAAGCCTAGGACAGAACTAGCTGAAATAACAGATGATTCACATGAGATGAAGTAAAGACATAAACACAGACTGAAACAATCCAGAGCAATTTGGTGCACAAAAGGATAAGCAATATAGAAGTTATGGGAGAGTATTTGATGGTCTCTTCTTTCAAGATCTTGTGTCCAGAAAAGAAATCACTGTGAAAAAACATACATGTAATGCTAGAACCATTCCCATCTAAGTGGATGTTGAGAGTGACAATATCTTTTGTGGGTTTGCATTCACTAACACTTGCTAGGAGATCCCTGCATAATGAAAATTAAATATTATATACAATTTGAGCCATAACCAAGATAAATAGCTCAGAACCATAGTGCGGCAAGCTTTAATTAAAAGTAATAGCAGGAAGAATTTTCAAGACAAGCTGGTAAGATGCTCTGGACAAATATTATTTAATGGTATTTGAGGGTTGGTGTTTTGGGATGATATCTAGCAAAAAGTGGGTCTCAGAGAGGACTTCACAGCACAGCTGGGAAGAACAGAGACCCCCTTCACTGCTTTTTGAAGGCAAGGAATGGAGTGAATGGAATAAAGCACTATGAACAATGTAACAGAACGGTAATATCACACCAGGCACACTTCCATCTTCTTGCACTCAGTGTTAAGAAGTGATACTTCATTTATATAAAGATGCTTTTGGAAGCAATTCCTACCTGCTTGAAGAACAACAGATGGAAAACAGCTCTGAGTTCAAACTAATACAATTGCTACCAATAAGTAGCAAATCCCTTCAAGAGGAAACTTTAGAAAAACCCAAACTTGAGAACCATGCAGAGATGGGGAATTTTAAATTAAGTTATACAACTAACAGAATGGATGAACAATATGGTAGCTATTAAAAACCAGACAAACCATACATATGTATTGTTCAAATCTAAAATAAAATTGCATGATGTGGAAGAGAGAGAATTGCCCTGTAATTACACTGATAATTGAATGTGTTCAACTTGAAGTAGAAAAAGAGATGTGTACTAGTTTTGTAAATCAAGTACACATATTCCTGCATTTGTGTAGTTCATTTTCCTGTTAACTATTTATTGTCACTAAAATTGTGCAGCCATGTTCATAAATTTTAAGGGGTTAAGCAAAGTTTTTCCTGAACACATCTGCTGCACAGCTTGTGTTATCCAGCTCCAAAGCAAAGAAAAAAAAAAAGAAAGTGTGTGTACCATCTTAAAAGGAAGAAATATGTACGAAGAAAGGAAGTAAAGTTGCCATAGCATCTGTTTGTATGTTAGTAGCTGAGAGAGCGTGCACTTCTCTGTGGGATCCTAATGGGCATCAGATACATGGATGTGCTCCATGATTTTTTGCATGGCACGGGTGAAGAGAAATCACCAAAGGCAAGGCAAGGCAAGGCAAGGCATTTTTTTCATGGTTCCTGAAGCTCGTTTTGATGCCTTTGCAGGCTACCTAAACAGAGACCAGACAAAACTAAGGGAATAAAAAGCAGCTATATTTATTGAAGGGCCTTCAGGTACATTTAGGGCAGACAAAGCCCCCCTAGGGGCTTCACCCAAAAAATGGATGATGGGTTTTCATACTTTTATAAGTTTGGTCTATTTACATGTTGGGGGTTAATCTTCCAATTACAGCTTCAGGTAATGAAGTAATTTATCCCAAGCTTGCTCCCCACAACTCACTTTTCTGTGACATTTCTGTGACTCAAGAAACTGGACATTTCTTGAGGCCTGAAACAGTGAGGTGTACTTGATTCTCAAGCCTGGAGAGGAATTGTTTTGTCTGACCAAAATGGGAAGGCAGTAGCTAACGCTCTGTATGGAGTTTAGAGTTATACACTAAAGAATTGTAGGATTACAAATATATGAAAAATATAAAAGCTAAAATCCCAAGGCATTGGTTCCCTCAGCAGTGTGAATCAGAGACTCCCAGTGAAAGTCTAGGCCCAGTGTCTGTAAAGAGTGAGGCATTGCAGGGAGCTGAGTCACAACGACACACACATGCTGAGGAAGTCCTTACAGAGATGTCACCAGCAGCAAGTGCAGAGCAAAGCTGTGTCTAAGCTGCTGTTCCTTGCTGGAGCACAACACTTTCATTACTTGGGATTTAATCTTTGGCTGCCAAACTGTGCCAGGGTCCTTCTCTTTCAAACACAACCACCAAAGCCACTGCCTGCTGTCTTTGGTAGCCTTCAAATCTGTTAATCAAAACATAGAATGAGATACATACTGCCTGTGAAGTGAGAGGCATATCTCTTAGACTTTGGTGCAGAGAAGTGTCATAACCTCTGCTGCAGAAGAATACAGCCTGCATAGCCACTGTGTAGCCCTCCTATAGCCAAAACCATGAGATTCTTTGCACATTGGCAACTGGACATGGACAAGTTTTTGATTTATAAGTTGGTATATAATTTCTCAAAGTGCAGCAAAACTTTGCAGCTACTGGAGTGGGTTTTGTCTGGATTATTTTCTTGAATTTGAGTACTTTCTAAGAGTGTTTTTAAATGTCAGAGTAACCTTTCTAACCCCTTCCCATTAGTACTTCCGACTCCATGTGCACTGTCTCTTGGAGGTCAGCCAGAGCAACAACCCAAAACCCATTATGTTTTTTGATCTAGGTACCACGCCCATAATCTCACCAATGAGACTCACACTCTTTCTCACCCAGAAATACCTCCACATTTGGATGATATTATTCTACAGAGGCTTTCCTGCCAAAATGTTCTCCCTGGCGTGCTTCCCTAGGAAATTTTACTGTGAAGAGGAACCCCTTCCCCCATCTGCTGGGAGGTGACAATGACATTCTAATTTCACATTTAAAGGCATGATGCAGGCTAGGGTAATGTAAGTTTATTACTTGTTTAATATGAAAAAACCTCTAAAAAAATTTCATTCTACTTACTTGTGGCTTCCCCATCTGGAGGGCACTGAGCTAGTCTCAGAGAGGGCTCTGACAAGCATACTGGATGGATCAGATCCCTGCCTGTGTCAGTGGGATGTGCACACTATCACTCATTGATTCTACTGGCATTTTTAGTACAGCACCAAGGAGGAACTATGCCCCTCCATTAACTAACATTCCCATGTGAATTAGGGTATCCCAGTGTTTAGAATTTGTAAACTGACCAAAACCAAATCACATGCTGCTAAGTTATACCACCTCCTTGCAGGATAACAATGTTTTAGAGTTCTGTGTTTAAGCCCTAGGAAAAGTGGCATGTGTTGTGATGTGTATTTCAACCAAAGTAAATAAGGCAGCAAAGAGGAAGGGGCAATTTTAGATGACTAATGGAGACAGCTCTGCAAGGAGAGCATGTGCCACTTAGCAAGGCCTGGGGCTGTCATGGCCCCAGGGGAGGTTCTGCTGCTGCTTTAGTGCTGTGCATCAGGGCACTCCCCCTGATGCATCGCTGGCTGCCTCGTGACACAAGGTGCATCATGGGAACCTGAGTGGGTCTTTTCTCAGCTGACTTTGCATGCCTCCCAGACAGACATCTGCATCCAAACTGGACAAAAAGCACCTCCAAAAGCTTCTGGAGAAGACATTATTTCACTGATTTTAGATTAGTGAGATTAATTAAATTCAGAATTCAATTCAGAAAATGTCCTTGATCTTCTTTTTCTGTAAAGGAAATACAGATTATTGTACTTGATGTACAAAATATTTTTGTACAACAAATGAAGCTTACCCTCAACAGTTGTGGTTTCATGTTAGGGCAGCATGTGCCTAAGGAGAGGAGAATTGGAGTTTACCAGAATTACCTGCATGCATACACTTCATCTAACAGCCAAACTGTTAGCACTAACTCTGTTTCCAGATGAAAGAATATTCTAAGTTAGAAGGCACTTACAAAGATCAATCCTACTCTCAAGTGAATGGTCCATGCAGAGATTGAACCCACAACCTTGGCATTATTAACATCATGCTCTAATCGTACTGCCAGGGACAATTTCAAAGTAGCAAGCCATTCCCAAAACCATTCCCTCACCTTGATATCGCATGGGGATTGAACTAAGCTCTCCCACATCCCAGGAGAGTAGATTCGCTGCCAATCTGTTGGATAATTGCACTGCCTCACTCCCATTGAAGCTGTTCCATATGAATAATTAACTAGTCATTGCAGCAGTGGTTTGAACCTGACTTGCCCACTTCCCAGACGAACATGCCAGCTAGCAGGCTGGAGAATCACTCCCTTACATTTCCCATTCCCCTGTGTGGCTCACTGAACACTTAATTATTTATATTAAGGGATTTATGAAGCTTAAAGAGAAGAAAGGCTCATTTGGGGATAGCCTGAGGAATGGGAGACCTGAATCAAACTCCTTGCTCTGAATCAAGCCAAGAGAGAATTTGAAAGTTAGTCTCTGTCTTCAGGTAAGCTTTTGCTCTTGGGACCATTGAGTTAAGTCTAGTTGTGCATGCAACAGGGCACAGGGAAAGACTTTCCTCCATTAAATACTGTAGCAATGAAGCCTCACTTCTTCCAGAAACGGGGCAGTAGTTGAGAATCTCTGCTGCATGTAGGTGGGAGTCATGCAATTGCATACCTTAGACATTGCTGTCCCCAGCATTCCCCACCAGGAGGGTGTTTCTCTTATATAATAAAACCTTCTTCTGGTGTGTGTAGGAAGTGAGAAAGGAATCCCGAAAGGGACCACAAATCTTACTGGTATACCTTTGTCATCTCTATGCTTGTTCTTCTTATTCTACAAATTTACCACAGGAGTTCCAGAAAATTGTAACTGAGTCTTTAGATGCTACAATTACATTTAATACCTCATGTAAGCTTGAGTCCTTCACCAGAATCAGTGTTCTTTGGCTGTCTCTGTACTGCTCAGGTTTTGCCTTTCTTCCAGATGTTGCAGTAAGAACTGCAAATAAGAGTGGGATGCCAGCACACATTGGGTACTTCTGCCACTTGGTGCCTTTCTTCATAGGTGTCAGGGATCACAGGCAAACATAGTGCCCCTGTGCAGACTGACAGTGGATGGGCGTGATCTGGTGTGAAATAAGGCATTACAGCCGTGCAGGAGACAGGGACACCAGTCTGACATTTGGTCACACTGTTTACAAATGCAATGATATGACATTTTTTAAGAAACCAATGTCCTACAGAATCTTTCCTGTGTTTATGGGTAATGAAGGGGGAAAAGATGTTTCTGTTGACACTATCATGTTTTATAAAGAAAGCTGAAGTTCAGAAAGATGAGAAATTCTACCTGAAACCACATTATTAACTAAATTAGGACTAAACAGTGTTGCAACTCCATCCCGTTAGAACTGTCTAAGCCAGTAAAGATTTGAGGGGAGACAAATATGTGCTTCCACTTGTTAACTCTGTGGCTCTCAAGGTACTGCACAGCATAATGCCTTTACCTCTCTGACCCAGAAACGTTGCTTCATCATGTGATTGTGCAGCAGAGTGAAGGGGGCAGTGGCCTGCCTGGGCATGCAGATTCACCTGATGCAGAAAATCCAGCTTTCTGTGTTAATGGCTCTTGCAAGAAATGAGATCCATTGCAATAGGCTTGAATTCACAGCAATTTGCTTAAGTGAACAGATTTATTCACCAAGATTAGAAAGAGCCAGTGAGGCATGTTGTATTTGTTTCTGGTGCTTTTCCTTAAAAAAATGAGGAAAACCAACCCTGAAGTACAGGTTCTATAGAAGGTGCTGAAATAAGCAGATGGATTGGAAATACAGCCAGAAATTTTGTATGTCAAATATTTCTTTTAGCATTGTTTTGACTTGGCATTATTCTCCAAAGGAGTACGTCTTTTTCAGAGATGTGACCCTACACTTACCCAGTTTGAGATGTTAAGGCTGCAACTTCTGTCTTCCACTGGGAGAAAATGTTCAGACCAGTCCAGGAAAAGGTTTGAGAATGAACACAAGATTGTCTGTTAAACTGAGTAATGTTAAACTGAGAGCAAATATCTACCTATTGTGTACTTCAGCCTGAAGGATGAGCCTGCTGGTTATGTGCAACAAAATTTTAAATATCACCCAGCTGGCTGGGAGAATGCTGATATTTCTTTTTTCTTTTCTGGGACAGAGCATCTCCTCTATGGTTATTTTTGTTAATTGGAGTTCTTTCCTCTTTGCCTGTCTGCCTGCACCTCTGAAAGCTGCTCCCTCTTGTGGTCTAGTGAGATTTATAGCATAGTATATTAATTGTACTATGCTTGACCCTTTGCATAAAAGGGGGAATGAGCCAGAGGTTTATGAACTGTAAAGGGATTCTGTTCATAAATTTATTTATGTCAGACTGTCTTAAGTTTTGAAAGGTACCCACATTCGCCTTCCTTACAAACAAGTGTTAAAATTAAAATGGCTAAACATTTGCACGTCCTTGAAGAAAAAGATAGGACTATCCTCTTCAGGAATTATTTTCCTCTCAAGGAAAGAAAAAGCAGTGGTCCATTTTTGGACAGTGTTATAACAATACATGGCACTTACATATCTGCTTTCCTTTGTAGGATAAAAACCTCACAGTACTACTACAAAAACCTCACTTTGTACTTCTTATAAAGGAAGAAATTCCATAATGCAATAGGTATAAAAAAAGTGAAGAAGCTGATCAGCATTAAAATAGTTTCTTTCTGTTGCTAATTGTATGTGCTGGTTTGGTGTGTATATTCAAGCACTCAAAAATTATGACAACAAGCTGATGGTGAATTTATATTTTTGTCATATTCTTAGGTGGTATTGGTTTTGATGGACTACAGTAGAATGTCTTTCTGAACTTCTAATTTTTATCGTATGTCTTTGTCCAACAGCAAATAAGCTAAAATAGAAGTGTGGCCTGCAGTAAGTGTGGCAATCATCTCAAATAGTCTCCAGTCTGTCCTTCCAGATGCTAGCAGGAAAATGTTTTCACCTTCTTATACAGCGGCATGTTTTGTCTCTGCTGATATCTTTCATCAACACATTTCACAGATATTTCAACATATATCACAGGATATTATGTGGAATCCCCCCTGTCTATCTCCTTTATTCCTGGAAGTTCCCATCTGCTGAGTTGAGGGTCCAGCTAAAAAAGAGACCTCTTCTCCCTTCCCTTCCATCTGTCTGCCCCTAAAGAACTGATTGACCTCCACAAAAAATAGAGGCATGAGTGGTAAGATGTGTTCAGGTCTTCTGCTGCACATGCTTAGAGGATCTGTTAAGTCTCTTTTTTTTGTGAATCTCATGTCTACATTTGCTTAACCTTCATCTCTAAAGCAGGCTGTGTGCCCACGTGGGTCTGTGGCTTGCTCTTGCTTCAGGTGACAGGTAGTCACTATCTTCTTGCTGACTGTAACCTTCATTTCAAACCACACTGAAAACATACTTGAGGGCCACACCCGTGTCTTTCAGCTCTTTTTCCTTTCATTCTGGGGCCCTTTACTGTTCCTTTTCTCCCTTCATATTTTGCCTTCATCCTGCTGCCCATTGCTGTTACTATGACCCTGCTGGCCTTGTTGCCCTCCCTTTACACAGATCCCCTGGGACCTATTGTTCCCTTTCCATATTCATTGTAATTTTTATTCCCGCAGCCTCAAAGCCTTATTGCTTCATTCCTTGACAATCCACAGTTACCAGGTCTCTTGCTTTGTAACTCTCCAATCTTTTCATCTGTATCACCTGGGACCACATGCTCCATCTCTGGCCAGCCCTCTTCGTCTTCTGTTAGTAAGTTTCTTTGGCTTTTCACATAAAATTCTAATTTCATGTCTTACCCATGTTCCATGCTTAATCACTTCTGCCTGCTGCTTTTCTTGTTGCATTTAATCTCCTGTGCCCGTTGGTCTCTGGACCCTGCTCATTCCACTGCACCCTCCTCTATCTCTCTCCTAGTCAGGTTTCCCATCAGTCCATATCTTCCATCTGCTCTTTACCTCCAGAGTTTCCAGAGTAAACATGCAATTCATCAAGCAAACCAATAAACAATTCTCTGCTCTCCTCTTTGGACAAAGAACTTTTTTTAAAAAAAGAAAATAGAAGAAAGAAGGAAGGTCTCACTGTGAAGGCCTAACAAAACAAACAAACTATTTTTCTATTTGTCATCATTTCACATCCAAGTATCTCCTAGGATCTATATAGAGTATCTGGTACATGACTCTGTCAGGGCTTCATCTGGAAATAATGGTTAGCAGGACCTTTCTCATCCTCCACAGGATTTTAAGTTCTTCAAGATATGGATGTTGTCTTTGGCTTGCCTATAAAACAGAATGCACAGTTGTGATACACAGCAAATGTGGTGCCCTATGATGTCTTAGTAATAGTGGCACTGGTGTGATGATGATTATTACTGCTATCTCAAGCAATTAGTGTCCATTTTAATAAAGGATTGCCTTCCTCTGAATTGGGAATAATAGCAAATATTTTACCATCCTTTTTTGGTTTTTTTACATATTTTAGCTTTAAGTTGTGAAAATCCATTCTAATCTTCCTCTATCAGATATTCATGCTGCCCAAAACAGGCTACTTGTTTCTGTGCATTGTAGAGAAATAGTTAGGAGCAGGAGGGTAAGAAAAAGGAAAGGAAGGGTTCATACAAGGATATGAGTTTTCTGAGTCATCTTTAGAACCTATCATTTTTTTCACTCACTTTAAAAACAAACAGTCAAACAATAAAACCTGGTTCTTTGTGCTTTTTGTGCAGTGTGATGAGGGCATCTTGTGTCACTTTATGTAGCATCACATGCTGAGCTGTTTGCTATCCTTGGATAACCTGAAGCAACAAGATGCTCTTAGAAACAGAATTGCAGATGGTATTTCATGTCTACTGTGTCAGTAGTCCTCTGATAATGACAAAAAGGCTTGAAACACTTTTGTTCTGGTTACTGAGTAGATTTTCAGTGGACAAGCTTTTCAGAAGTGTGATGTTTTAAAGTACTTTTTTGCTTATCTTTTGTGTGCCTCATGACTTTGCCATCAAAATTTACAGCTGCAGAAATCTGCTGCCCTTGCATGTTGCAATGCTAAATGAGGAGTGTATAGAGACATTTTGGAGGTAGTTCTTTGTACAGCAATGCATATGCATGAAAAAATAGCTTCGCTCTGCCTCCACCTGCAGTGCCACATGCAACATATACATATATTTTTTAATTGACGCAGACACATATCATATATTTGTGCTGTCACAGCTATTCTGAGAGTGAGGTTGTACTGCTCAGGATGCCATGAATCCATTTCAGCACCCTGCCAGTGACCTCCAACATTGCCTGATGTTCAGACACACTAATGCATCTCGCTTGTAGCTCTCTAGACCCATCACTCCTCTGCTCAATCAAAGTGTCCTTGGTAACAACTGCTACTCACTGCTGGTATGAGATTGCTCCAGACTGCAGCAATGCTCATGTTTGTATGCAGAAAGGGGGAAAGGAATGGTCCATAAATTTCTCATTAAAACAAACTGAAGTCATGAGAGGAGCTTTTTTGGACGACAGAAGCAGGAAGATTGCACTGGATCTGCCCCACTCTTGCCAGTGGGTTTCACTTCATCCACCTGAAATGACTAGAGAGACATGATCCAACTAGCTAAGACTGTCAGAAGATGTGTTTGAATTAATTAAAACAAACATTTTTAGGTAATTGTACCTTGGCATGACATTAGAAATAAGCAACAGCAAGATGAGTTCCAGACATGTATAGTAAATATATATTATGCTATTTGGAGTAATAGAAGTTGTTAGCTGGTTTTCAAAATACAGAAAATAACATAAAACATGCAAGTAATCTTTTCTTTGGAGACATTACAACCAAAATATGAATTCATGTGCTTTTTCAAAATTGTCTGTATAATGGCTGCTTACGGAACTGTAGTAATTTGTTGGAGTTTCCTAATATTTGAAACAATTGTTACATGTTAACAATTGTTAGGTGTTAATTGTTGCATAAAAATTTCAAATCCCAAGCAGTACTCAGCAAATTATTACAGAAGTATTATTTTCATAGGTATTTTATTTGCCGTGTGTGATATACATATGTACATAGATGTTAGCAGTTCCTCTTCTTTGATGTGCACATTTCAGGATGTGCCCAGACTCCCCTTTCCCACAGGACTGGAACAGTCTGCAGCTGCATCTGTATGACTGAATTCAATTCTTTCAACTGGTTTTTGTCTAATCTTGTTGCACCTCCCTAGTCAGAACCTCCCTGGTTAGACAGTGCAGTACCTTCCATTTGCAAAAGACCACACTGAAGGGCCCACCCCTAATTTGTTGTCTCATTTAGCCTGAAGGGAAAGTCCTCTCAACTGGTGAGCAGAAGCAATGCTGTTTCTCTTCAGAGAAACAACTCAAGGGTGCTGTGGCATATACTGTAGGCTTAATCTAAGACATACTTTGCTAAAAACCTCAAGTTATACTCAACATATGGCAGAGGATCATTATTTAACTCTTTAAATCAAACCAGATATCCAGTTGGAGGTGGATCTATCATGATCTGGCAACATTTTCTGTAACTGCTCAATTTTAAGAAGTGTAAAAAGGAGTTAAAAATTATACTAAATCTACAGTCATGTGCTTCATGGTCTCATGGTTGTCTTTTATTACTGTCCTGCTATTAAAATAACCTCAGATGCAGATGATTTCTAGTGGCCTTCACCTTCTCTTATGACTGTGCTAAACCAACTCAGCCAGGAACTACGTAGGGACACATAAAACTACTTATGTAAAACAAATGTTAAAAAAAAAAAAAAACCAAGCACCATTGTCTTTGATACAAACTGGTTTATCTCAAGTGTCAGGTATTTAAAAGATTTGGAAGCAAAGATCTGCAAGGTCTTAACAGTTATTTTTGTTATACAGGCTGAAAAACATTCTGCTTTGGGCTTCAGTTTCACTTTGAAACTGCATTAGCACCCATCATCTGTTCTTCATATGAGGTTCTTTGTCCTGTGCTTCTGCCTGTCTCCCACTCCTGTATTTGATAGTTGTGTAGTAGTCTCTTGGATGGAAAAATAGTACAAGTAACCTGGATCCTCATTTTTCCCTTCTGCAGCATTCCCACCTGGCTTACAAGTACCCATTGCAATGGAAGTTTAGCACAAGGATGAGGCAGCCTGCTCGTATTTTAAAATAGAAAACCAGTTACGATAGCTAGCCTTCCATAAAGGGGCTTGCATAAAGACAGATACATACTAAAAGGACAGCGGTTAAAATAAACAAACAGACCCAATACACAGGAATATTTTTGTGAGATCTTACCTATACTTTCAATAAGCAACAGCATAAACAACGCTCATTTTGCAATTATGTGATACCACTCAGACCAAAAAATAATTTATGAGATATACATCACTGATGTAGGAAAATTATTTGAGAATATAATACAAGTGTGGGATTACTGTACTTTAAAATAGGAGGTATCTGACTGGTCCAAAATAGATGTTGCTATAAACCTGGGGTATGCCAATCCATGTTTGAATTTAGGCAGGACTGGATTATAAGAATTAAATCTGCATCTGTTGGATTTTAGCTTGCTGAAAATCCAGGTGATCTGGACTCAATTAATTTAACTCAGCTTTCTTAAAATGAAAAATCTATCTACTCGCAGCAAATCACAAGTAATACAAACTACAAAACAGACTGAGTAAATGAATTCCCAAGAACTATATCTTGCAATGTTTTCATCCCAAGAAGGACCAACTTTCCGTTCTTCTTCCATTTTTAATGGAAGATCAGTTACTTATTATACAATGTTTATTGAAATAAGTAAGCTACAAGTGTTACAATATTTATATTACAGCATTTCTTTTTTATTAACAGTGATTTTACACTCCCAAATATTTATTTGTAAATGCTAGCTTGATGTTTGACTAAATACTAATATTTAGTCAAACACCAAAACTTAAAATATTAACTAAATATTTTAAGAAATTAAAGTAAAATATCAAATGTTCATACATGTTGCCTTTCATCAGGCACCCAGATTCAAAACTGTCATGAACTCAACCTTATTTCTTTCTCCCAAGTGTCACAAATTCCACCCAGCACATTAAGGAACAATGCACACAAAGAGGGTTTTTTTGTTTGGTTTGGTTTGGTTTGGTTTTGGTTTTGGTTTTGTTTTGGTGTAAAAATTCTATTGTTTGATCTCAGGGCTTTTTCTACTTTGTTTGCATCCAATTTTGAAAAAAAAGAGTGGAAAAAGATTAATTACTCCCCTTTTGGGGAGTAATGTATCCATCCTGTTATATACTCTGTTTCCTGCATAAGATCATGATTATTATTCCATGTTTCCTCTGAAGACATATCTAAAATCTTAGTAACGTAACTTGTTGAGAGGTTATTAGCAGTATGCGTAGACTGCGTGTTGTTTTGCAGGTGTCTATGTTTATTATGAAAAACTGAAATGTAGAAATCGCAGTCAGTACTTTGTCTGTCTCAGCTTTCAGCTCAGCCTCTGAGTAACCTGATGCTCCAAACCCCACAGCTGTGGTCTGCCCCAGTATGAGACCTCAGCCAGGGGCCAGGCTCTGCTCTCATTTTCTACAGTGCAATTTCACTATGCCAGTGGAGTTACTGGAATTCTAGGGTACACAAAAGTGTATTTTGGCACCATGACTCTCTGTGCAGTCGAAGGAGGATGGTATGTTTTTACTGATTAGCAGAGCTCCGTTGATGCTGCTGAGAAGGGGAGCTGTAGGAGGGAGTGGGCACTGAGCTATCCAATGGATTCCAACTGTGGCACAAATTAACCTTTGGTTAACGTCAACACAACTCTGGGTGCAAGAGGATTTTTCCAGTTTTCCCACAGGAATGCAAGGAACAGCCTGTAGGAAATGACGAAATGTTTTGCTGGATGTGCCTACAGACAGAAAATCTTTGCAGCTAATTTTTGTTTCAAGCCCTGGATGAAAGAGTAAGTAGGTCAGAGACACAGAGGAGTAGCTCAGGCAGAACAGAAGACAGCTAAGTGACCACCTCTGTTGTGTGTGATCACCAGTTAGCAGAAAACATACTTAAAATAATGTTTTTCTTTATAGAAAACTAGCTTAATTGTATACTGCCTATACTTGATGTTAGCTGACCCTTTCCCTTCCAACAATTAGGGGTTACCAGGATTTCCACTTCTATGAATGAATTTAAATAAATTTGAATTTAGAAAATATTTCTTTTTTATTTTCTTCTGTCTTTGCAAAAGTGGAAATTCTGCCTGTCTTTCAGTTCACTATGCAGCATAGAGGGAGAACAAACCAGTTGCAGGTATGTCACAGTGAGACACAACTAGGACCAGGGAATCCCATGACTCTGGATTCAAATGAATTTGGAGTAACTGGGCAATTTCCAAACTATGAAAGTTTTGGGTTGAAGGCAACTTTAAAAAATATTTTTTAAAAATGGCCCAATCCTATTTCATTTCTTTATGATCCATCAAAAAAACCTGAGAAAACGTTTCGAAATATCATTTCTGCACATTCATTACCTTTGCAATATCAATAACGTCAAGTTTTATCAACCCCACATTCATTATGTATTGTATGTATTATTATGTATATCATGTATATTATGTATTATATATTATATATAAGGTATCATTATGTATCATATGTATTATATGCATTATTATGTATGTATTATTATGTAAGTTTTTGGTGATTTACACTGAGTTTGCTGTTAATCATGATACTTTAACAAGATATATTTTCTTCAAAATGGATGCTAAAAATCACACTTGCATTAGGTGGGCTTTTTTTCCAGTTCTCTTGCAGACTATATATAGTCTGCAAGAGAACTGGAAATATAGAATACTGCAATTTGTCTGGTTTTGAAGGAGTGTGTAATGTTTAAAATATTTGTACTCCCTAAATAAGATTGTACAGGTCAAAATACCTATATTGTGGCTACGTGGGATGATGTTCTTAAATATCATGAAGCAAAGTATTTTATTTATTTTCATTTTTTTTTCTTTCTTTATCTTGGAAGGGGTACTGTTACATTGACTGGCCTTCCACTAAACACTTGTCTACAATAGGCAAAACTACAACCAGGTGTTTATTTTTAGGTACAGACAATTAGTGAAAATGGAGTACAGGATCCCTGCCTTAATCTCTGCAGGACTGCTTAGAAGAAACTGTGAAACACCACCAGCCTGGTCATGTCAGGCGTGTACCTTCCACAGCTTCCATCAGGGAGTCCAGCTCTGAGAAGAATTAAGCATGGATGCAAAAGCACTGGGTTCAAGCAAACACAAATCTTTGTTTGACATAAATATAATAGTCTCGTGGGGCTGTAACACAGACAGCAGAAATTTGCCAGCATTCCCTGTTACTGATGTGCAGGGAATCAATCAACCTCACATTGTGTTCAGTGCTGTACAGCGCCAGAAAAGCTCTTGACTGAAGGGCTTGTAATAGAACCTGAAGGCTAGACAAAGTAACCACTAAATGAGATGATTTTAAACAAAATGAATGAAAAGTGACTAATTACATCTGAGATGCATCTCTATTGGACAGAGATCTAGGAAGGACATGGGGGGAGTCTTCTAGTTCCCTGTAGTTACATGATTTTTGGTCGAACTTTATGCACATAGCAGTGATTCCCACACTAACATTTATGCATCACCAACAAATAGTGAGTCCATGATATATAGTCTATGGAAATACAGTGCTCTGCAATGTTTTGGAGCAAGAAATATTCAAATAAAAGTTTAATTACAAGAAGGCAGAGTGGTCCCTTATCACTGAAGAGTTATAATGACGTGTTGGCCTAAAAAGTTTGGAAACCTTTATGTGTTTCTGTTGTTTAATGGTTTTTAGCCCACTAACACTGAAGATCAATACACCACCTTTCAGAACATTTTGGTTTCCATTTTTGAAAGGTGAAAGAAATATTTTTTACTCTACTATTTGTGAACTCTGCCTAATTTTGGCAATCCATTCCATAGTTTTACACACATCATATGTAGGTAGGTTCTTTTAAGCAATGTATACCATTTATAGGTTGTCCTTCAGCAATGTACATCATATTTAGGGTAAACTATTAATTATAAAATTGAAGCTTAGTAACATGACTGATCTCCAAAGGGAAGAAAAAAGAATCTCACTATGGTAATGTTGGATGTATGGTCAGTAAAGCACTAACATGCTCACTATAGAGAAAACTGCATGCGGAGTCCTCTGTATACTGCCAGGCAATTCTTGTGGATAGCTGAAATTCTGCAATGACAAATTTGCAATGACAATGCTCAAATTTAACTTCTTTAAACAGAAAGTATTATCCTCCTTCATCACTCTATGTGTATATTTAAGCCTGTGTATTTGAAATGTTTGAAGATTCTTCAGACCTGTAACGACTACAATACTAATGTAGATTGACGGAAAACTGGAATGTATTTTTTTCAAGTAAGGTCTCAAGACCAAAAAGAAATGGAGTCAGTGTTTCCTTGGCCTCAAATCAAAAAGTTCTTCTTGTGAATCTAGAATATGAGTCAGTTGTGAAAAAGCAAATAGTTTTGGAGTTCGGCAATAAAGAGGTCTTGAAAGACTTTTCAGAGACATCAACCCAACATTCAGAGGCATCAACCCAATGATTCAGAGGCAAGGAGCAGGAAGAGATGAATTGCAACAGACAACCATAAACTCCACAGCTAAACACAGAAGAAAACATTTTACAGAAATCGAACACGAGAAGAAAACTGATGCCAACCAAGGAACAATGTCACTGATGTGGCATCTAATTTAAGAATGTGAAATGTCCATTTATTTGCAAACCTTCCACTGAGAAGTACCAGCAAAGGAAAGGCATGAGTTGTACTCAGAGTTCAGAGTTCCAAATGGTGGAGAAAAACTGGTTTTGAAACCACATGGGAAAGGATGAAACTGAAAAAGAAAAATACAGCTGGTTAAAAAAATACTTTGGAATAGTACTCAGGGATGCAAATGAAAGAAATTAATTTCTACAAAGGAAAGGTGACAATGAATTCAAGGTCAGACTGATTGTCCCTGGTGAGGATCACCCACACTTCCAGAAGCACAAACTCGGATTATCACTGGTTGGAATGAGAGCTTGCAGGAACATGCCGCCTCTCATTGCTGCTAAACAAAGCAGCGACGCTGATGGCCTAGTGGCTACCAGTTGTCAGGCAAGCTCACAAGAACGGGATTGCTTTAGGACACAGACTCACTGGTGAGGTGGTGGAAGGAGACAGAGTCTGTCAGGCAACCCACTATGTTGGATCATCTTTTGAACGGAAAACAGACCAGCAGAGGAACTATAAAACGTGACAGCAGATGGCATTGTTTGTAGAATCAAAGAACCAGCAGTCTGAGCTGAGGCCCTAAAAAAAAAAAAAAAAACTGTGGGGAAGGAAGAGGACAGACTCAGACTCTGCATTGACCTCAAGGAGCTGAGCAAGAACATTAAAGGGAAACATTTCCACTTGTTTGCAAGTAACAACATGTGTGCTGGCGGAGAGAGCCAAATTTCTAAGCAAATTTGTTGCCTTGGCAGGGCTTTGGCAGAGCCTCCTGGACACAGAAGGCCAATAGTATAGCCGTCTCAGTAAACTGCTTAGCAGATGCTGCTGTGTAAGGTCGCTTCTGAGCATGACCAGAAATGGTATTGCAGGCACTGCTACAACTAAACTACTACCAAACTACCAAAGGTTTGTGGTTGCATATTGAAACAACTGCTTCACAGGACTCCTGATGACGCTGGAAAAGGCTTTTTCCACACAACTGAGGGGCAAGAAGACTCTGAAGACTCATGCCAGCCTGTATGTCCTGTGTAATTTTGCATGTCATATCTGTTAAAGAAGACTTTTTTAAGTGTAGCTGTGGGGATTGAAATGGCCAGAAAATAAGGAACTCAAATACTGTGCTGAGGGAAGCTGGAAAGAATATTGCTCTTCTCCTCCCTCTCTCAACTGTCATGACGCAGCTATGAAAAATAGAAACATGGATTGCATTTTTCCTGACTACTGCAAGAGTCACCAATATTGAGAGGAAAGTTGCCAGCTGGTGTAGTCATCCTGAAGCAGCTCTGCTGACTCACACCCATGGAAGCCTTGGCCATAACTAGTATTTTAAATGAGAGACTAATTAGATAATAACAGTTTGGTCAGAAAACTGAGAGAGCTGAATTTGGCATGGGTGACCACCTCGTCTCTGTTCTCCCTTCCTCCCGAGGGACTGTGGAACTCTGAATGGCAATAGCTTGTAAATCTTTGTGTCCGCTCTTCTTCCGCAGTATGGGCTGCCCAGGCCAGCCCTGTCTTTGCAGAGCTGTGTGCCCTCCACAAAGCAAATCAAGCATCATGATGCCCATTTTGGATGCTGGTTGGTCCTGCTGGCTTGCAGCTGTTTTGTTTTCACCTGTCATTCATATCACCTGTGCTACCCTATCTTCTGCCTCACACTTACACATCTGCCTTTTCTACTATGAGAAAAGTAGGTGTACTGCCCCAAATTGCTTGCCCCCAGTAATAACTGAGTAACAAATGGCAACCATTCCCCACACTCTGTTTGTCGGAAATACTGTATTAGTCCAACTCACACTCACTCTTCTCCTGAGCAGAGGTAATCCCTAGGCAGCCTGGGCAACAACCCTGTGCCTCTATCCACAGAGCAAGGCATGAGCAAGGCAAGCAGCTCCACAGCAGCCCAGGGAACAGGACCACTATGGAAAGGACTGATGCCACTTCTGTGCCCAGGCTATCTCCAACACTTCTGGGGTTGCCTGCAAGGGTGCCAATTAGTGCCAGCCATGGAAGCAGCTCCTGCCAGATGGACACCTGCCTGGCAGGGAGAGCCCTGAAATCACCCATGCATCTCAGAGAGGTCACCGAGCAGCCATTCGATGCTAATAACTTTTGGTCACTACCAACTTGGGCCGCAATCGAACCACTGACCTAGAGGTGAAAGGCTGTATATCCCATTACCAATCTGCTAAACCATCCAGTCTCCCTATTACTGCAATTTTAATTAACTGAGCCAACGACATGAAAGCTGAAGGGAGGGGGAGTGGGCAAGGAAGCGAGAACACATTGGCTTTTGCATGATTTATTTCTTTTGAGCGGGTTTTTCTTTTTGTTGAAAAGGCTTGTCCTAACCTGTGCTTCCCATGAAACACGCCCAGATCTGCTGCTCAGCACAGGACTAGACCACGCAGATGCTGGTAATAGCCAGAAGGGTGAAACACTGCTGCTGCCCCCACTTCACAATGTAACCCCTGGGAGAGCAATTCCTGACATCAAGATCTGAAATTTGCTCTCCTCAGGAACATTCCTTAGAGTAAAACTGAAATAAATGAAAGGCACAATATGCTAAATTCTGATACAGTCTTTTTCTGAAACAAACAGAAAAAAAATTTTTTTGCTCTCAGGTTCCTCGTAGAATCCAAAGAAAACCTGCTGTAATGCAGTCCACAACAGGATTATACTTAATAAGTAGAAGAGTTAATGCCTCTGATAAGCAAATTATTTGACCATGCCTAAGTTCAGCTGTTACAAGTCACTGGGAATGGCTCCACAGTTGTTTGAATAAGGAACAAAAGCATTATACTCCTCTATTAAGAAATCATGTCATTGCCAGATGCAGAAGGAAAAAAGAAAATCTATTTGTTTACCAACAGTGCATGTCATTTCCTCAACTGCTCCTTTCCACGAATTTTAATCAGTGTCTTCACTGCTGATTAGGAGCACTGGAGGAAGGATGGTGAGCCCTACAGTAACTCTGAGGTCCTCCTTGGTTCGACTCATGCCAGCATCACCAACAACTTCCCATGTAGCAAGAACATTTGCAGCTTTCCTGTGGTGATAGTTATCACCATCACTTGAATGATGCTTGCAGTCTTTGTGGCTTGTGAATCACAAAACAGGGGAAGCAAATCATTGCCTCAGACTCTGAGCAGCTCTTCTGCCTTTTCCCCTGCATGTGGTTCTTACACTGTAATTAGTCAGCAGTCAGTATTGCCCCTTTGTGCCCACGTGTTTCCTTAGCCAAGTGCCTACATTTCAAACAGCATCCACTCCACTGTCAAGCCTGAAGTACTTCATGCTTGTGCTTGCATGTGTGTTTGATAAGTCATGGCATGACTATTCTTTCTCTGTGTGTTGATTATCCACCGTGGTCTAATCCCACAACATAAACGACAGACAGAGGGACCCTACAACACAGCTCCTTGAGGTCTAGCATCCTGTGAAAACCCTGCTCCTCACAGGCTGTTCCTGTCTCCAGCAGTGCAAGCACAGCGGGGGGCCTATCGCAGCTTGATTCCAGTCCCCAGCTGTCTGCAACAGCCTCTTTTTCTCGGGGCCTCACACACAGCACAGGCCAATCCGTAACTCAGGGCTTCCTGGAGGTGGGGAGCACTGGGCTGAAAGCCTCTGCACCCCCTCATATGCGTGAGCCTCTTTGATGATCTTGTGCCTTGTTATTTCAAATGCTCTGCATGTGTAGCTTGTGCAACAGGTCTAGAAAAATAAAATGAGCAAAAGAAAGCCAGAAACAAACTGTGCTTTTAATTATACCTGTGTTTGGGATGGAAAGTAAAGCATTAAGCAAAACCCAGCTATGTGTGCCCTGATGGCTCTTCTCCTCTTCCACTGCCACTCTCCTGTATCTTATGCACTCTGGTCAAAGTGCACTACCTTGATCTTTAATAGTCTCCTTTTATCCCTTAGCACCTCTCCAGAGTGCAGCCTTGCTCTGTCCCCTGCCTTCTGCTATCCTTCACTGATCCCTCTCTCCCTGCTCCCAAAGAGGGTGTTAAAGTGTCACAGCACAGACCCAGGAGTTTGTGGCACTGTAAGAACAGATCAGAAATGCCACGGCAGCTTTGCAGCTTGAAATCCAGGGACTGGGGAAGAGTGACTTATGTTAGGAGTATAAACAGCAGAATCCCTGTCAATGGCCTAACATGCAGTTCCTCCATCAGATTCCATTTGAAGATCAAAGTGCAGAAGGTCTGAATATAGAAACTGTGCTGCAGCATCAAAATATGTTGTCAGAGAAATATGACAACTACTTGGGAGAGGACCAGTGCAGTATTTCTAGAGAAACCTCTGCATTACAGGTTAGAGTCAGGTCCCTGTTGCAGGATGCCTGCTCTCCTGCCTCCATGATCATATTGGTTAGGTGCGCACCTAGGCAGCATCCAAGAGGCAGTGAAGGAAAAATACCTGCATTCCCATTTTCACTGGCCCTGAAGGTGTGAGCAACTCCTCGTCTGTCCCAGTAAAATCCATAGAGAGTTACCTTAACCCTGTGTGCATCTTTTACCCCTCAGTGTCCAGCTGGTGAAGTTTCTGTGCAGCTAACCACCTAACAGAGGAAACATTAGATCTGTGTAGGAAATTGGGCTCTCTTCTAGTGGTCTGGGCTGCACTTGGCAGATGCTGGAATGGAAAACAGTGCATTAACTGCATAGAAGGCCCAGAATTTAAGGCAAAAGCTGGGATATGGAGATGGGCCCAACACCATTACTGCTCTCTGAATAATGAACAGGGTGATTTCAGGCTGTGTTCACTGCAGCCTCCTGCTAACAATAAGCGGGGAATGAACCATTAATAGCATTGGCTTTTATGCTTTTAGACTGGAAGCCTCAAACTTCATAACCTGTTGAGATAAATGAGACAGTTCATCCACTTTAGAGGTCTTTCCCAGGCTGCCTGCAAACTCAGCATGACAAAGATTTACACTTGGTCACCCTTCTAGTAATTTTTTTCCTGCCTGTCATGGCTAAAAATGTGTGCAATACATAGAAATGAAGCTAGATTCTGAAGAACATATTCTGCATGAGAGCTTAATGTCAAGCAAATTCCATGAGCATGGAAGCACAATCCTTGCTTATGCTTGTAAGGTATCCATACCTCAGACAGGTACAGACCAGTTGCATACGCTAATTTACAAAAGCCTTCTCATTTATCTCTGTAGTGACAATGCACTCCACTTTATCTCTACAGAGCAAGTTATTGGGAAACACTACAAGCCAGGTCCTCAAAGCAGACATCTCCAATGCTCACCTCTCTCCAAGAGCATGAGATGATGTAGCTTGGCATGCTGTCTGACACATTCTGACAAATTGTGGAGAAGAGAGAAGAGCTGCATGCTCTGCAGCCGGTGGATGCTCTACTTAGCAGAGCAGTGTGGAGAGCAGTGCCTGGCTCAGAGGCTCAGACCCACAGCAGTGGCACTCTGCTGCAGACTCCCACTGCCCAGGACTGCACTGCAAGGCACAGCTGGATTAGCACAGCTGGGTGGCTATTGTTATAGCTAAAGCTATTGTTAGAGACAGAGAGGGAGAGAGCAGGACTTTGCCACACTAATGTGAGAAAGATAATCTCAGCTGCAGGAAGGCATAAAAAGGAAGGAATTCTTAACACTAGAGATTTGACAGGACTCATAGGTCTTGTGGAGATCTTGCTCCTACTTTCTGCTCTGAGTTTTTCCCACCACTGTTGCTCAAAATTGAAATGGGAAGGTTGAATGGGAAATCCTTCGATAGCATGGGAAATACTTCAGCAGAATTGCTGGGTTTCTTGTGCCCTCAGCACTTCTCTACCATCCTCCAAGGACCTGTGGGGCTCTAGATCAGATGCTTTCACTCCTGGCCTACAATAACACTCGGAAATCATTCCTGAATATCCTCCAGAAGCCTCTGCTCCCTACTATAAAGTGTCTTAAACTCACATGCTTTTTCCTTTATTTTGATGCTCACTGGATTTGGACTTGTCTTTACCTACTGTGAAGCTTGTCATGACCTCCAGTCACATCCACGTCTACCCACTAAACCAACACTCCCGGGGACCTGGCTCACCCTGCACACAAATCACCTGCACAGGGACCCTGCCCTGAAGTATTCTGGTCACAGGCACTCCCACTGTGACACCCAACAAAGCCACAGGAGCCTCCTTGGACCATCACCCTGTGCTTACAGCCACCCCTGCCATGCCCTGAAATGTAAGTCCCCTGCAAATGCCTCACCACAGACACGACTGAGGTCAGGACCAGCACAAGATTAAAACTGGGCATCTGAAGTGTGGCTGCAGACAGTCACAAGTGACAGAAGCACCAGAGTGACAGAAATATCCTGCTGCAAGCTTGACTGCATTTCAAACAGGATGTGAATGCTAACAATACCACTTGACTCTCTGGGGGATTTTAGCTTTCTGAGTACTGGAGATTTGAAAATCGTTGGCTGCTTCTAAGCAAGAAGACGAGGGCTAAGGGCACTCTAGCAATGAAGGACATTGGAAGGCAGAGGAGAGGAGATCCTTTAATCCTGTCCCAGTTCCATAGCTGTCTGGCAGACCACTTGATTCTTCAGTTTAAGTTTTGCTTGCTTTTTTCTGGACATGACACCAGGCTCTTTCCCACATTCCACAGTCCAGCCTGGACTTGAGGTAGAGAAATTCTCTGCCTCTACCACAGCTGTACCCCTAGGGTTATGTTCCTTCTCATCCCCCCATGCTGGTTCCCCAATCTTGCGACTTTCAGGCCACATAGCAACAGTCCTGAGAAAGCAAATGCAGGCACAGCCACTGACAAAGATGCATCATTTCCCAGGATGATGCCTCAGTACAGCAAGGGCTTATGTCACAAGTCATGCATTAAGCCTCAGATTACAAAACTGAATTTTAGCTCACAATAGTGGAACAGCATCCCCCAGTTCTCAGGCCAGCAAATTACTTTACCTGGATAACAGGTTCTTAATTAACCCAGCACAGATATTTGCTCCTGTCCTGGAATTAAAGACTTATGTAAATGTACCTTACTGTGTTTCCCTGAGCTTGGATGAAGACGACACTTCTGTGATCCAGAGAGGCATGACATGAGGTCATGTCATCCAGTGCAACTGAACTGCTCACCATAGGAATGGTCCCCTGCAAGATGGATCATTCATTGTCCAGCTCCATTATTTTCCTGGCTGTGGGTTCTTTTCCCATTGACCTGCACATAATGCCCCTCTCCCCTCATTTAAATGCCTGCTGTCCCCAAGAATGGCACCACCAGCAAAGACTGTTCTCCTGCTGTTTTACTTACTGCTCCTGTCATACTGCAGGTCTCTACTTTTCAGGCATGGGTAACCAGACCAGACTACCATCAGAGAGAAAGGTGCAGTTGCTGGAAGAGACATCACCCTCCCCAGATTATTTGAAGAAAGGAAAATATGCTAGTGCTGCTGTACTTTTAAGTAAGAGGAAGAAAGATGCTTTATCTGCCTTCCTGCAGCTTCCATTTTCTTTTTCAAGGGGTTTTGGTTTCCTTGAGGGGAGCTGGACCACCCAAGGATGTAGCAACACTGTGGAGTACAGAGGAGGGTGGTGGTGAATACAGAAGGATGGGAAAAAGGGACAGGGACAACAACAGGGGAGAGACAGTAAATGCTCGAAGTCATAGACAGCAGAGAGCATACAAGCTCAAAAAATATCCTTTATGCTGGTGAAATCTTGCACCTAGGGGGAGAAGAGAAGTAGTGGTGAACTGTACCTGCATGCCCACATCATTAAAATTTATGTATCTAAACACACTAACAATTTTTAAAAACAAATTTGCGTGCTCTTTTCACTAATTCTAAAAAAAACCCCTCTCTGTACATTTCTCAGGCCCTTGTTAATGCCCTCTGACATGCCAGTGTTGGAGTGCATGAAGAGCTTTACAGCATGGCATAGAGGTCTGTCTGGGATCCACAGTGCTCTCAACCTTTAACCTCAGGCTCCTTCATTTAAACCTCTGCATGTTTGCACACATCTCTTAATAGATTTTCAGATGGGTCCTGAGTAAATAGGAGGGGTTTTGTTTTGGGGGGCNTTTTTTTTTTTTTTTGGCAACTGCATTTTTCCTTCATTCAGCTGTCTAGTTTTCATTAGCATCTCTGGGAGAGTAAAGACCTGAGGGTCTACACTGCAGGGTAAAATGGCCAGCAGTGCTAAGACTAGGGGTTGAGGCTGTGGGCAAACTGTAGAAGGTAACATTTGAAATCAAGAGATGTTTGGTTGCTTGCAAAGCAAAACACACAATGGAGTAACACCACAAGCACTTGTGATTTCTGCAGTTTGCCAAGGCAACCTTTTTGGTTTTGCTCTCACAACAAAGCAAAAAAGCTACGTCAAAGCTCAACATCTCATATTGGGTGTTAGGTGCCTTCCCTGCTTCCAGTATCCTGCTCTCCTTGGCCCTGAGTCTCAGCAGCACCGTGCCAGGGCAGCTGGCATGCAGGAATCTGCTCGGGAACAGCTGTGGGCCTAAAAGCAAGAGACTGCTGTCTTGTTTTCTGGCAATAAAAAGACAATCAAGCCTGGATTTTGCTTTCCTTATAAGTGTTCTTCCTAACCTGCTCTAGTTGTTGCACATCAATCTTAAAACATGAGCATTGCCCCATGTATAATGTTATTTTTTATCAGTTTTTTACACTCTTGAAACACACCTGTGACAAAAAATATCTGACAGCTGTCACAAGAGAGAAGGAAAAAAAATAACTTGTTTAATAATAGCACATTTCAGAAACCTCCAGAGCAGATCTTTCCACCAAATGGAGAAGGTTTTTCCACCAAATTTGATATAGAAAGGGAAGGAAGAAGGGGCTTAGGTGGCATGCTGTAAGTATTTGGTTTGGAGCATAGGGACACCAACTACTTGCAGCAACATGTTCATCTGCCTTTTCATTTCCTGCACTTGTGCTGTACTGTATTGCAGATAAAATTCCTCCAGATAAGATTTTGTATTTTTTCATGTGCTCACAGAGGATGGCTGACTACATAGGAGTTCCACTAAGAGTCCAGGATTTCCACAAGGTATAGGCTCTGGTGGGGCTGTGCTTGTGGAAACCCTTGTCTTTTCTGTACATCTCCCTTCCCCATTGTTGTATTGGCCTGTCTTGAAAAATGATCAATACAAGTTATTGCAAAATTACAGTGTTTTGCAGGGTAAACAGTTTATATGTTTACACATGGATGCCTTTCTACCTCCTTCTAGCTATTACTTCAGTTCAGAAAATCACTTTATCCTTGCTGATACAGATGGCAACAGGAGGAACTTCTGGCATTTGATAGGACTTCTGAAAATAAAGTCACTACACCACAGAGCATTCACTTCTACTGCAGTATCCCAATTAAAGGTATAAGAAAAGAAGGCTGAAACTGTGTCCTGTGTTACTTCTCTGATACCACTTGTGATACCATCTAATAGAAATGTCTTAAGAAATAGTGTGTTTGGTGGAAGAAAAAGAACAGGCTTTGTTAGCTGAACTAATTTTTTTAAAATTGCACATTAGTTTTCAATAGAAAAGGTACATTTCATAAACAGATAGGAGAAAAAGTGCTGTTAATTGTAGTATGCTGTTTATACAAAGAGACATTTGGAAGCTGAAGAAAAACAAGGGACTATGTTTAGACAGTGTAATAACTCTGAGTTCATTTTGTAACTTAATTTAAGGGTCGTGTGATGCCACTTATGAGTCTTCTCTGATAGGCTATTACCTCATGCTGCCTAATGCAGTTTTTCTAACCTTACAGCCACTATCTCCTTTCATCATTTATACATGGTCAGCTTGGAAAACAACCAACCAGAAAAAATTAATATTCTCAAAATGAGGTATTTTTCTCCATGTGGAGACAGTGACGTAGCTGTATGTCTCCTGCACTCGATGCAGCTTGTATTGCTTTCTCTTAAATGTTTGGATTAATTTCCTCTTCAGGGTAGACCGATCCCTCACTGAAGTAAAAACCATGTCAGCTTTAGCAGGAATGTTTCCAGAGTCTCCACCTGGGAAGACTACATCTCTGAGTGGGAAAATAAACACATTGGCCTTCATTTGATTTGCTGACTATTTTCTCTGCTGACAACACTAATTGTTCTGTCAGTCAGGACGGTGACGGTTTTCAGCACCAGGTCCTGAAAGAACAGGAGCATAATGTTGTCTTTTGTTAGTATCTGAGCTCAGAAAACATGGAGGTATCTAACTTTGTGTTCATAAAGTTAACTTAAAAACCAGGATAGACTGGCTAGCACTGTGCAAATGGGCACAAGTTGACACAGATGAGCTTTCACTGTGTCTTTCCTTATGTTTCAGATTTAATTGTTTAGGAGGACTGTTTCATATATACTTACAAGTTTTAAACTGCACTGTACTCTCAAATATTTTATTACACTAGGAAGTGACTACATTTCACTTAGGTATAACAGAGCAATGCTAGGCCTGTCATTCATATCATAACACTGTTGGACATGAAGGAAATATATTTTGAAAATCATTCAATTTTTTTTCTCCTAAATGAAGACCTTTCTTTGTAAAAAAAGGGTTTTTGCAGCCTTCTAGTAGCACCAGTAAGAAAATAACAGCAATATGCACCACAAATTGCTGATTCAAATCAGCACCAATTTCTAGAATAGAGCAGATAAAATCTGTAACCAGTAGTTGAAAGTACTTTGCCAGACTTCCAGACCACCTAAATACATATCTACATCCGTACTGACAGTCCTTTTCTAAAGGTTTGGTGAGTTGTTTTTTTCAAGTGAACAGGGTACTTATGCTGCACTACAGGAGCGCAGACAGCCATCTCTGATTTTGTACAAGACAGTCAATATAACCTTTTCGCAGACAAATATTATTTCCATAAGTATTTCTTATATCATAATTTCTGGCACAGTAGTTTCTTATTAAGTATGTCTAAAACATAGGAAAATTAAATGTTCTCTCACAGATAACACTAATGCCTGCAATCATGGTGTCATCATTGCCTTTAACACAAGACATTCATTTCCTACCCAGTCAATGAAACATACCTAGAAACAAATGTTTACATTTTAATTCTGTTTCTCTCAAATGCCTCTCCGAGTGTTACAACCCAGAGAAACTTGGGGGAGCTATAACAGTACACACCTTCCCTGATGATTGTAATAACACTTGAGTAGTTCTGTGCATATACATGTTTACACAAATATATGAACCCTCCATCTCACAAAATACTATACAAGAAGACCCAGCAGCAGTGCACATAAATATTTTGGATAAAGGTGCTTACTCTGGTGTCACAGCTATGAGCAATAGTTATGAATAATACACTGGCATACACTCACAGCAGACAGCATTTGCATCTGTCTAGTCCTCTACACCTCTATACCTCTTCTCCTGAACCCATTATGCCAGTTGCAGAAACAGTGCATTGCTTCCTCTTGTGTTGTACTACAAAACAGTTCATTTTAGCTTTCACAAACAAACTAAAACAAAAATTGGCCTTTACTGTGAGGACAAATAATGAAATACTCATAGTGGAAAGCAGCACTGAGCTGCTGCCTACTCTTGGGGAGGTCTTTTTACCTCTCTGTGTCCTGATGTCCCATCTAACTCAACATCTGGCTTCTCTATTTAAATTGCAAAGATTGTCTATTACTCCACATCCTCAAGTGCCCACAACAATAGAAACCTCTAAAAAGGATCAAGACCACTAGCTCATAAAATATGGTAAGTATCAATGATGACATGGCACACATATGAAACGTCTGTCTTGTTTTGAAATAGCCACCATGTGAGTCACCACACACAGATCATCTGACAGTCAATCCCATCTACCTTTTAAACTGCATCACACCAAAATTGCTACCACTAATTCAATTTTTCTCATTATTTAGACCAAAATTCTACGTAACAAATAGTTAAGAATTTATATTATAGATACTCAACACTCTAAAATATTCACTAGGAAAAAATGCACTGATGAAACTGTACTGGTCCTCCTCTTTAATTAGGATAGGCCTGAGTTCTCATTTCCACAACTAGAATTTGCTGTAGGAAAATACTAATGGCATTAAAATCTGATATCTTACTCTATTCTGTGTCTAAGAGTAAGTGCTCTGTCATGTTGGATATATACAGTGTCTATCTATCACTCGTCCATATGCACATTTAACCCACACAGAAATAAAACTGGGGGTGTGGGAATGATTTTTATTTTGTGGGCTGTATATCACTGCTTCAAATTACTGGATAATTATGTAATTTATTATTATTGTGTGTGGGTTTTGTTCTGCTGTGGGGTGGTTTTTCTCATTAGGATTTTTTTAAAATACTGATTGTAGTGCCAAGGGATGTGAATGGCCATCCTTCAAATCAGAAGGAAAAACTAATACACAGTACCATGAAGACATATATTCAGTCCTATATATAATAACTGCTAGGCAGTTTTGTTTTTTTATTCTCGTCCTATAGCCATTGAGGGTGATTTCCAGCATGACAGGCAGGGAGATGTGTCAACTAATAATGGGTTCACCCTTTCTTCCTTCATTAATTAAAGTTGGCTGCAGTTGGATTTAACATATTAAACAAAGTCAGAGCTGAAGTGTGTCTTTCGGGCCTCTGCAAAGCAGGAAACTGCAGCTGAGAGCTGGGAGCAAGAGTTTTGTAATATCATATACTTAACAAGATGAAAATCTAAAGATTTTGATAGCGTCAGGTCTGAGGTGGAGATTTAGTAATGCTTTTCTCTGCTGCATGTCTAATGGGGAATAAAAGTGATGGAAGTCATTATCAGCTACTGCAGACAACTTTTGTCTTTGGTGTCTTTTTCATCATGAATTTTTTACTCTGTTTCATCTTTTAACCTATTCCTCTCCCAATTCATTCTCTTTCCCCCGTTTGATCCAGGTTTCTCTAGCTGATTCGCTCTTCTCACTACTTACTGCTGGCATATTTCAGCACATTTCAGACTGAGATATTACCAATCAGTATTCAGATTTAACTGTTTCAAGTGAAGGAAAACATGGAACTTCTCAAAAAATGAACAATTTGTAACTTATTATTACATAGTGAAATAAAAGACTGCTACTGAAAATTCTGAGCTCTAGAAAATCTGGTTTCAATACAGTAATCTTAATTTTTTGGAAAAAATAGTACTGCAAAATCACTTATGAGAGAACTAAAAACAATTACTTAAGAGAGTAAACATTTATTAGCCTTTTCTAGAAGTTGTACTATTTCTTAGCTATTAGCTAAGCTCCAAGCTTCTATTTCTTCTGAAAGCTAAGCTTGACTCTAACACAGACCTTCTGTGCTGCCCTTTTCTGTTCAAGAGACCACAAAGTATTTTGCAAGATGCAATGGCAAGTAAGTAAAACAAAAACGTATAATAATACTTGAAGGTAGTATTTGCTCTTTTACTGTCTCATGTTGGTATTAGAAGAAGCATATCAATGTTACATTAATGGTATGGAATGGGATATGTTTTAAGGAGTTACATATTCACATTTTATTATCCAGATAGCAGTGGACAACCTCACTATTGCTTGTTGGCAGTAAGCTGCTCTATCAGAAGCAACAGCTTCATTTTTAGACTGAATTAATCCCATTGACGGACATGACATACATTTGTTGCTGAGTTATTGTTGGTCATTATGAATAGACTGATTTACATTGAGAGGTATTCCAAGAGTTCTGCATTTTCATTCTTGTTGAGAACTTCCTAAAACAAGTGAAGACACATCTCCCTGCTAGATGCAATAATGCATCTATCTTGGGGTTCACATAACTCTGTGTAAAATCTAGGTCTGAAATTCAAGGTCATTAAGAGTAGGTACTGGGTACTAACATCACACGGCTGTTTTTTCTAAAATTTTGGACTGTCCCTCTAATATTTGACCACGGACCTGCTGGGCCTCTTGCAGGCCTGTAACCTGTCTGTAGCTCTGATCAGGCTTTTCTGCAGTTTTTGACTTCCCACCTATGTCCACACAGATTTTACTCAGGGTTTTCTCTTTCACCCACACAGGCATAGCTGCCGCTTTGATTTGTGGTATTCTGCATTTTGAAAGCTTCAATGTCTTTTTCTGTGAAGGTGACAAAGACAGCTTTTGTCTCTATTTATTCCTTCAAAAATGCCCTGCAAGGATCCTTCCCAATTTGGCCCCTTCCTCTTCCCTCTTTGTATCTTTCTGTTGGCTCTTATTTTTCCAAGGGAGCAGACATCAGCAGACTGGCTTCATGTCTCATTGCTGTTGTAGCATCTCCACATTCTGCTACCCTTCTTCTGTCTTTCTTGAGGTTTGAGGTCATCTACCTCTGCAGATCCCCATTGGAAAAGAGAGCTGTAAGCTCCTTACCTCTCCCCACTTCCCATTCCCCATGCAGAGAATTCTCCCCAGGAGAGGTTACTAGCATTTAAACTATAAAAGTACACTGTTCAAGGACTGGACCCATGTGTAGAGCACCCTATTATGTGCACAGCACAGCACTGGACAGTTACTTGCTGGGAGAGATGTGTGCCCTAAAGGAAATTCACAGGCATGGAAGGGTTCCTGTATAGACTGGTGATTGGTATCCACAGCAGTATCTTGGAGGAGCCCCCTGGTTCCCTTCTGACAGTGCATTGCACTAAACAGCTTGCTGCCACCCTGCTTTTGCTCGAGGGGTCCTACAACCCAGGCAAGTGACACCATGCCAGGGAGATTTTGGGTTCTTTCTGTAGAAGAGCTTCTTTTTCTCTACACACATGGCTGCCTGCAGCTTGCTCTGTCTTCAAGTGCCCGTATCTCCCGGGCTAACCTGTTACTTTCTGTCCCAGTCAGGCATCAGGGCAAATGCCTTTAAAACAGAACTAAACTAAACTAAACTGAACAAAGCAAGAACCATCGAAAATAAGTATGCCAACCCTAACGGGAGGCTGCAGGAGAGTCTGCCAGGATGTAGGGTGGGGAATGCTCCCCAGGCGGCACATGGTGCCGGGCTCAGTCCGTCCGCAGCCCCGGACCCTTTTCGGTGCCTCAGCAAGGCTGCGCCGGTCCCCCCGAGCTCCCTCCGGGGCCGAACGAGCCTCCCCGGCCGTGCCTCCCCCGCGGGCAGGCCATCCCTCACCCTTCGGCCGAGGCGTGGAGGCAGCAAGCACAACGAGAGGAACTTTTTTTTTTTCCCTGGTTGGTTCCCCCCCCCCCCCCCCGGGGGTGAGAAAAATCCCCACCGTCGGC
>VXAX01005813.1:98988-145793 GCA_013399835.1 Leptocoma aspasia | reverse complement strand
TTTTTTTTCCCCGGTTGCCCCCCCCCCCCCCCCCCCCCGAGGGGCTTAAAAATACCTCCGTGATCGACATCGGGCACCGCGTGAGGCTTCGGCAGAGCAGAGGTGCTGTACATCTGACAATTCTATTAAAACGTTAGTAAAGTTAACGCAGCCTCGATGGCATCTGAAAAACTAAATAAGAGACCGGTTTCAACCCCAATCCCCACTGGAGGGGATACACTAGTATGTTTCTTATTTTTATTTTCCTTATAGCCTGTTAAATTGACTAATAAAGTCAACACAGAGTTCTCTGTGTGGCTTCAAAAAACTCAGTAATTTTGTTAGAAAACGTTGAAATCCAACCCCAAAGTATTCAGCCCAAATATTTAGTTAAAGTAACCCTGTGGGTTAATAAACTAAACAAAGGCAAACCATGCAAAACTGCAGCAATGAAAACCAGACTTAAATAAACGAAGGAAAGTTTATAAGAACCCTTTAGCTGGAAAAAAACAGCGAGGGAAAACTGCATGAAAGTTTAATATGAAGCATGTGATACACAGGGGCTCGTTTTACAGGTACACAGCTTCACTTCAGACGGCCATTGTCTCCAGAAAACTTTCGAAAATTATTTTTCTGCTAAGCTGCATTTCCTTCGAAACCTCACTGCAGCGTTTTCTACTGAAGAAACACTCGACAGCTTTTGGCAGGTTAAGAGGACCTCTTCTCCGTCTTGCAGCTCTCTCACTGCCCACACTTCACCACATTGCTAATTTCGGTGCCTGACTTGTTTAGTTATTTCAGCTCCAGTAATGTGGTTGCAAAATATTTACCTTTCACACAAGAATCTGGATTATTTTGATTAGAGACCGATGCACTCTTCAAAATGTTTGCTTATGAGCAGGAGTTCTTCAAAAAGGGGCACAACAAAAGATCCCTCTTCTCAACTACCGCTTCTAAAACAGTTGTTAGTAGCTGAACCCCGGGTTCCAATAGAGGTGGAGTAAGCCTCTAAAAAGAAAAAAAGGGACATTTAAACCAAGCTATTTAAAATACATATGCTAAGTTATCTCAGATTGCCTTCAGCACGTTGGCAGTTTGGTAGTAATTATAACCATTGCTGTTCCGCAGTTTAGATGATCACGGAAGAAACCTTCATGACAATTGTTTTTTTATCAAATAAAGGGCATGGGATTGATGACATGTTTTTCTCTATGGGTTTCCAAATTATTTTCTTTTGCATTATATCCCCAAAGAAGCAGCCCGGGAGAAGACCGCTGGAAAAACAAGACCCAAAATAACAGGAGATCGTTTAAACTTCTCTTAGTTTCTTTTCATTGTCAAGAAAAGCTGAATAAACAGCGTCGGCCCCGTCTGAGAGCGCAGAAAGCAGGTTTGAAATGAAAGAGACATGCAGAGGGAAAAGACGAGGGCTTTTTTTTTTTTTTTCCTCTTCCCTTTTCGAGTACTTAACTTTCTCCTTTTCAGAAAGGAACTTCGTGCAGCCCGGGGAGCACTTTATTTACCGTGTACAGAAGAAACAAGTCAAATTTAAAATTAACCTCCAGTCGTGCTGGGAGTAGATCCGACCAAATGTTGGGGGAATTCCTTTATTTCCCACTTCTGGTATTTTTGTCCAATTCCGCTGCTTAACCATCACCCGTTGTACTGCCAATGAAGGGAACGGTCCCTTTCGGTGACAAGCCCTGATGAAATGATTTTCTTTAGAAAGAAAAAGAGAAAGATGGACTAAGGAACTTGGGGCAACAAAGCTTTACAAGGAGAGAAGAAAGACTTGGGTAAAATACGACACATTTATCTATCAATTGCTAGACAAGACAAAGAAGGCTTAACAACAGTTTGAAAAGAGTGGCCTGTGAATGGTTACTATTCAATTTGTATTTTATTCCCCGCTGGTCATGGAATTGAGATCAGAAGAAAAAGTGAAAACACATGGCTGAGGTCAGTAGGATCAGAGAACCACCACATACAGCAAAGGGAAGGAAAAGCAAAGGGAACTTGTGTGAAGAAATGGATTATATAAACAGAGCTTACCATCGCCTGCACCCCATTATCCTATAATTTACACTGCATGGGAGCACAGAAATATATTAAACTAGTGATAGGTTTCACCGTTGCTTTATGCCAATCAATTCTATTATATACTTTCAGACATGTTTAGAATTCTTGGACTAATGTGTTTATTTTAAATATCACAGGGAAATTATGACATCACCGGCAAATAATGCTGGGGAAGGTTGCCTTCCTTTTGAAGTACGCTGCAGTGAAACATGATTTTAATTACATAATCACTTTGAAACCGTAATTATATAATAAACGAGGGGGATTAAGCGGGAAGTGTATAGTACATTAAAAATTGCTTAGGTCCTGGAAAAACAAACCGAACACACAGTGAGAAACTCTCGGTCACGAAGATGGCTTGATAAGTTCGGGCTACAGCGTTTGTTTTGTCCGAGGCGACAAAAAGATGTCCCCTCCGACAGCCGCCGACGTTTGCTTCCCGTTTTTCTGCAGAGAGCACAAACCCAGCCCCGGTTTCGCTCGCCGCCGCCTTTGCCCGGCGGGACCGCGGCTCGCCCGCGCCGCCCGCGGAGCTTGGGCCGGCCGTCACCGGGGAGGGGCCGCCGCCGCCCCGATCTGTCCTCCGCTGCACCGGAGAGCCAGGCGGGGACAGATCTGGTGTTTGAAAGAGGGATTAGTCGCCCTCCCTCCGCGCTCCGGGTTCCGCACACGCGGGCCGGGAGCGCCACGCGGGGATTTGGTTTTGCAGCCGTGGGCGGCGCACGGCGCCGCAGCGCGCCCCGGCCCCGGGACCCAGCGCCTCGGGCTGCGGTGCCCCGCTCCGCTGTCCGCCGGAGGCACGGGGGAGAGGAGGTCTCCTTTCACTTCTTAGGGGGCTTTTTTCTTTTTTTTTTTGTATGTGTTTGCTTGTTTGTTTGCTTGTTTGTTTTTTATTTCTTGTTTTCGTATGGTTGTCATGTTTCTTTTGGTTGGGTTTTTTTTGTTTGTTTGTTTTTTAAGGGCTAGACCGGAGCGCGGCAAGGTCCCGGGGACCCTCCCTGTCCCCGTGCCCTCCCCCGGGAGTGCCATCGCCTTTGCAATCAGATCTGTCAACCTCTTTCTGCGCCCTCCCTGCCCCCTCCCGTCTCCCTCAGACGGAGCCAGGCACCGGCGCTGCAGGGGAGCAGTGGCCACTGGGACCCCCCCCCCCCCGCCCGGGGCGAGGACGCCNGAGAGCACAGGAAGCCCCAAGGAAAGGGAGGGAGGGAGAGAGGGACCTTTTCCATGCAGTGAGTGCCCACACACTGCCCAGAGGGCAAAGCCCTGGGGGCAGTGGTTGGATCCCTGGACCAGAATGAAATTCAGACCCAGCTAACCCACTGCAAGAGTCTCTGCTTCGGGGGTGACATTTTCCTGCTAGTTTCCAGTGGTTTGTTTCAAGTCAGCTTGGCTCTCAGGACACATCAGACTCAGCCCTTGCCATGCAGTCAGTGAACTGCTCTCAACACCTATCTGATGGGTTGCTCGTATCAGGGACATATCTTCAGGTCTGGACTGTGTATTTCCTAACCATCACTGCACCTTATTTTTTGGAAGGTGAAGAGGCAACATGGCAATACATATGCCCTTCACTGCAGAAATGGCCTGGACCACCCCATGCAGCTTTGTGCTGGACTGGAGAGCTGTACCTGGAAATCTTCTTTATCTAGATGTGCTTCTAGCAAATCCGCTGCTCCAAAAGACCTCTGTAAGAACAGACAGATCTTGTAAAGAGCTGGCATGTGGAGGGGCAAGCAGAGGTAATCTGCTTGGTGCAGCTTCATCCAGTCCTTGCCTGCAGGGAACAAAGTGGACTGGCACCCAAAGACAGGCAGCTCCATGCTTTATCCAGAGTCTCATGGCCCTTCATCCCCAGCCCACCTAGCAGGCTTTTATTTGGTCTGTGAAGTCAAGGGTCACTGTTTCCGGGAATTGCAATTCCAACACACACCCACATGGCTGGCCTAGAAACCACAAAGACAGGAGGCTGCTTGACGGTGCACAGAAAGCCAGATCTAGTATGGGACCCTCATCAGGTGGCTCTGGACCTGGGCAGACCAACTGGCTCCTCACAGTTCCCTACAGACCGGCCCAAAACCCATGGATTCCTCTAGAAAGACAGCTTACATTCACACGCAGATGCTAATCACATACTCAAGAGGCTGTCCCAAAGAGAGCAATTTCCCCAGATGCTCTCTGTGTGGTCATGAATTCTCAGGAATATCATTTTTTCATATGAAAACATTTATTTTTCCTCCAGATGTCATGGTAATTAAGGCGGAAGAATGCACTCTGTTAAATGTGTGAGAAAGATCATGGTGCCTCTCAAGTCTACGGGAGTCCCTGGAGGACCAAGTACCAGATGGCACAGATGAGTCTCTGACAGGGGCATAGGGGTGTATAAAACAGGCCTCAGCAAAAGTCTTTCGAGAAGCTATCACAAGAGGGAAGCTGGTCACAAAGAGGGGGAGAGAATATAGCAGGGGAAGGTTTGTGGTGCTGTGGGGAGGCTCCAAAGTTGTCCAATCAGTGTTCTACATTAGCCAAAAGGTAAGCATATCATGAGGTTGTTTTAGTCAGAAATTAATATGTTTTGTTCTCATCATGGTATAGTGTCTCCTGTGGTATTGCCAGAAGTCCTGGTCTCCTCATTTCATGGGGGAAAACAAAAGAAGAACAGAGCAATGAACAAAATATCTGCCATAAAATAAGGAGTCTAAAAGAGGCTGTCACTGACACCTGTAAACCACAGGCACCAAGGAGAGGGAAATAGGAAGCTGTTCTGGGCTAAAGGGCGACAAAGTGATAAGAGTGCCTGAAGCACCCAGAAGTCTGCTTTCCACTGTGCAGATGTGGAACTTTTTATTTCAGAAGCCCTTAGACCCCGTAAGTGTAAATGAGTTGAAAAACAAAGAAGTAAATTTGTGCTTGATTCATGGCAGGACAGCCCATGGATTTGTCCCTGCAGTAACTTCCTAAAGTGCAGCTTAGTAGAGGCTAGGAGGTTGCAGGTCAGTATGACTTTCAGCTCACTTGGCTCTCGTGTTTTTTAACTCCCATTCTGGCACAATGTATTCTCTGTATAAACCAGATTGTTTTGGAACATCTCAATAGCACTGATAATATAAGAATTCATACTTAAACAGCTTATTTCATCCAAGTACTTCAGAGGCCTGTGCTGACATGGTTAAGTTTGCAAAATAGCCTTGGACAGATGCAGCAGTTTGTTTACTTCATATTTAGTAGAAACTGTGTGTACACTTGGACCAACAGATGGAAAGACATAACAAAATTATTTAAATAGTTTCCCCAGTGGAAGTTCTTCCCTGAATAGAGTTTGTTGCAAAAATTTCACTGACAGTTTGAAAAGCAAAGGAAACTGAGAGGAGAACTACACTGGAAAAATCTAAGGGTATAATATAATTAAATACAACTTTCTGGACTGGATATTCTTTGTTTGACTGAGCATAGGTTTATATCAGACTCATTTAAATGTAACAGAAATTGTTTATTTTGTACTGAAAGTAGCTACTTTGAGGTGATATGTCCTTCCATCATTTTTTATTTGACTCAAGAAAAAAAACCCACTGTTGCTTCAGTTGCTTCATGCAGCAGAAATGTGATAGAAACCTCTGGTATAGCTGCCTTCTCTAAAGGCTCTTCTTACCTGCTAAAACTCAGTCTTTGTTGTCTGGACTGCATGTCAGACAGAGCCTGTGCCTGTCCTAGTTTCAGCCAGGATAAGACTTATTTTTCTTCTTAGTAGCTGGTATAGTGCTGTATTTGAATTTACTGTGAGAATCATTTCAGTAGCACACTGATGCTTTTGTTGTTGTTGTTGTTGTTGTTGTTGTTGAGTAATGTTTACCCTAAGGACTTTTCAGTTTCTGTGCTCTGCAAGTGAAGAGATGCACAAGAAGATGGGAGGGAGCATGATCAGGACAGGTGACTCCAGTTGGAGAGAGGCATATTCCATGCCACAGAACAATGTGCAGTACTTGAATTTCATCTAGTTCCCAAGAAAAGGGGCTGATCTCTGCTCAGGGACAGGCTGGATATCTCTTAGTGGGTGGTGAGCAGTTGTATTCTGCATCACTTTTTTATCTTGGTTTCCCTCTCTCCCTCTCCTTTTCATTACTATTACTATTACTACTACTACTACTACTACTACTACTACTACTACTACTACTACTACTACTACTACTACGTTATTATTGTATAGTTGCATTTTTGTTTCAATTATAATACTGCTCTCATCTCAACCCATGAGCCTGTTGTGGTTTAAGTCCAGCTGAAAAGTCAGCACTACATAGCCATTCGCTCAACCCCCTTCTCTCCCTGCTGCCCCTGTGGAATGGGGAGGAGAATCAAGGTAAAATTTGTAGATTAAGGCAAGAACTATAAGGTTCAATAATTGAAGAAGAAGTAAAATACAGTAATAATGGTAAATTATAATAATAATAATTAAAAAAGGAAAAACAAGTGGTGCACAATACAATTCACCACTTGATGATTGATGCCAGATCCCTCTCGCTCCAGACTAGCCCCCCTTCTGAGTAACTCCCCCCAGTTTATATACTGGGCATGACCTTCTGTGATGTGGAGTACCCCTTTGGGCAGTTTGGGTTACCTGTCCCAGTTATGCTCCCTACCAATTTGTTTTTTTACCTCCTCACTGGCAGAGCATGAGACAAGGGGAAAAAAAGTCCTTGACTTAGGATAAGCACAACTTAGCAACAAACCAAAACATCAGTGTGTTATCAACACCATTCTCTTTTGGAATCCAAAACACAGCACTGTCACAGCTACTGACAAGAAATCAACTCTGCCCTGGCTGAAACCAGGACAGAGATTTATCTCTTTTTCAGATTCTTCTCCCCGCCAGGGAGGGAGTAGGGGTGAGGGAGAAATGAGTGAGCAGTTGTGTGGTATTTAGTTGTCAGGTGGGGTTAATCCAGGAGAGTGCCCAAAGCTCTTTCTCTGACAAGTATAATATGTCCAGGTTTGAGAGAAGGCATATCTCCAACATGATGGCAGTGCATCCTTGCCTTGCATTCGTAAGACACAGGCAGTGGAAGGGAGGCTCAGAATGGCATGGCCCAGAACACCCATGATCATCCTCTGGGAACCAAGAGAAGGGCTCCAGTCACTGTTGGTGCAAGGATGTTTTTCACATAAACCTTGGCAGAGTCATGGAGAAGAGGACCTGGGCAGAAATTTCAGGGGTCCCTTCTTGTGAAACCAAAATGTTGCACAATGCACTTTTTGCAGGTTATGGGAGGATCTGAGCACATTTATGGACTCTGAGACCTACTGGCAGACTGCAAAGTTATGGAAATGAAGGAGGACAGATAAAAGTTTAAGCAGTGATAGTGGAGCGCTGTCATATTACTGATTTTCTCATGTGCAGTCTATCTATGAGAGATTGTAAGGTGCTGAGCTTGAAGAAAGAGCAGATCAAGTAAATAAAACTACTATTCTTTCTACTGTTCCTATTTGAGTTAACAATATCCCTTTCAAGGCTGTTGATTGATCCAAAAGAATCAACCAGACAAGAAAAGTGGAAGCAAGAGAGATGGGAAACATTTTTTTCCTTCTCAAAAGACAGCATATTTAAAAATATCTTCTTGATAATCCCAGATATCCATTAATTATGAATATGAAAAACTGGTTGCCAGGCTGGGGCAACCTGGGGAAGCAGGTCTGTAACTTCATCCGTGGCCCCAGAATGTCTGTGAATAAAATCTATCAGAAGAGCATTTGTTTCTTTTTATTACTGGTCTTTCACTACAGATAAGTCTATCCATTCTCCAGGTTTTTGGTGTAAAACAAAATAGGCAACTTCTGAGAGTGAGTGCTTGTTTAAATAGAAATTATCCAGATGGAAGCTGGGGCTGGGAATCAGTATTAGGCCTTATGTAGATACTTCTGTTCTGACATCTTCTTTTAACCTAATAGTATGTAGGAAATGGCTTGAGAAAAACTGAAAGAGACATTTTTCTCTGCCATGAGGATATGCACATGAAGGATTTTCTGGAGCTTTTGGTTCAGTTATGTCACTGGAAACAGTGAGCATCCTTTGCAGATGAGACTTAGAAACTGTTCATCTCTGTTTTGGGAGTAGGCAATTTTCTGCCTGTGATAAATATAAAGATGGGGAAAGAAAGGTGATTGTGTTTTGACTGAATTTACACCTGCCTTAAAGTCAAGACACATACTTATTTATTTCTTCACCTTTAGATACAATGGACAAGGAAAGTGACCTCAAACCTTTCACTTTATAGAGAAACCTAATTTTATCTGAGCTTAAGATATTTAAGTAAGAGTTGTTCCAGTACTCTTAAGATTGGAACAGGATGAAACTTCACCCAAACATGGCAGAAATAATTTTCCACCAGAGGAAAGCATTTTGTGAGGCCTTGATGTCTTATAGGAGAGAATTATAAATTATATCCAGGCATCAGCATTTCCTTTCACGCATCTCTGTGCATCGAGAGTTCTGTGTGGCTTGAAGCCTACATCTATGAAGTGTGGTCATTTCTAGCAACACTGAACAAATTTAAAACACCATGCATGCCAACAGGTTTTAAATACATGGTGGTAGAAATCTTTTGCACAGAGATCTTGGAGCCCCTGGCTGGAATGTTACTCTTGCTCTGGTCACCACAATATCCCTAGAAGGACGTACATATAAACAATTAAATAGTTATTATTACCTTCAACATACAGTTTTTGACCTTTTCGAGTCTGTGATGCCAAAAACAAACTTCCGGTGGAGAGCTTTTGATAACTGAACCCCACATGTAGTCTTGCAACTTGCACAGGTGCCTTTCTTAGTCAACTTACATTGAAATAATACAGAAACCTGTAAGTCTGTGGACCACAAGCTAACAAAAAAAATTAATTGGTTGGTTCAAATATGTCTCCAAAATTCCAGATGAAGGCACAAAGCATGCTTAACTGGGCAATAGAGATCACGCTAAACCATCCCTTTTAGATTTTTCTTTACAGGATAATTTGATTTTAGAGGAATACACCTTGTGCTTAAGAGACAGCCTTCTGCCTTTGAAACCTTCTCAGAGAAAATGTCTTCTCTTATCATAATCTGAAGACACGTTACTCACTATTTCCCAGCTGAGTTTCCATCAGACTGTTTCTATATCCTCCGTCTGGCCTGGGCTCTCAGCTGCATGTAGCCCTTTGCCAATCCCATCTTTTGTGCATTATTTAAATATAAATATCTCTGTAATGGTTCTTTTATGTGACAAGGTTAAAATCAGACCAATGAAGACAGAAACCCTGAGTCTTTGCAGTGTGTTAACTGCATTACTATTTTCCCTGTCAGCCCCCAAACCTCTTGACCTAGAAACAGTTTGCAGAGAACACTTGGGGAGAGATATGCCAGCCACCCTGCTTACTTTGATGTGACTTGTTCTCTTGCTACACACAGAAGGTATCTGTGCTCTCATAGCTCAGAAACTTCAGAACCTTTAGAAGCTTCAGAGACCAGGTCTTTAAGCAGGATCTGGACCTACTGACCTGATGAGAGTTGGTTCTGAAAATATAATGAGAACCTTCTCAGGCTGCTGTCCTGGATCAGTACAACCACTAGTTCTGCCTCAGATTTAGAAGACTCCTCTGGAAGGTCAGGCTAGGTTATGTTGAAGTATCACCTCCATGTCTCAGAGGGAGACAATCCAACATGTTGCACTTGAATCAGATCATGTTGTTGGTATCTTACAGATAAATACCACTTACTGCACCAATATCACACAGTGAGGCAAAATCATAATAGAGGACACACAGTGAAAACAAATGTATTTAAACATAACCACATGTTCTGTGATTCCACAGGACTAAATCTTCAAAGTAATGATATTATTTGTAAAACACCTCCCTTGGCAAATTTTGCTGGACCATGAAAATACTGCAATAAAAATGTCATTTGGAATGTTATGTAAAATCATTCAAGAGAAGAACAAATAAAGGAGCCTGGGATGGAGAAAATGAGCTTGGATACCAATGAAATGCACAGAATCAAGAGGGATCCACATAGGAAACATCTGTGAAGGGGAAAGGTATGTGACTGCCTGTAAGAGTAGTGAGGAAACAGAGGAGAAGTTGAGAAGTAGTGATGAATGCTAGCAGTTTCCAACAGGAAGACAGGCTGTTAAATAATTTCTTACTGCCATAAAAGAGGGAGCCTGTAGCAAGAAATAAACAAAGGATCTGACAGTGACCAAGGTTCTTGTCCTCAAGTGTACTAGCCCGGATGATCTGTGCCAAGCTGATGCTCCGCCAGGTCTGTGTTTGAGTCTGTCTCTCTTCCTCCTTTGAGCTGCCACTTGCCTGAGCAGCTGGGACCACATTTTGCCAAGTTGGTCATGGCCACAGGTGACCCATGGAGATCTTGCTGGTGAGCTGCAGGACCTACTTGTTGAACAGTGCTGACTGTAGCTTTCCTTCTAGCTGCCAATAATACGGGAAAAGGCAGCTATGCCAAAAATACCCTGTTAATTGCTGTACTCACTGATAAGGCAAAGATTTAAATTTTTGTGGAGACCTTACAAGAACCTATGTACTACAGGGATGTTCATTTAGGGCAACTGTCTATTGACGCACATCCTCAGTGCTGGACCCTTGCCTGGCACCAGATACTAATTTCAACAGAGACTCCGGGTTTCTCAACATCTCAATTGCTTTCAAAAATAGGCCCTTTCACCAAAACCAGTCAGAATTTTCATGCAGGATACTGAAATTGCAAGGTCAGAGAAGGGACCCTGTTGTGAATGGGAAGCTGCAAGGTGGACAGGACTCCTTGCAGCTCTGTCCCATTTGCCCCCCACCTTCAACGGGGTGTCTGAGCAGCTATCGTCTTGACCTGACCTGGCTGCCATTTCTCTGACAAGTAATAATTGTAAATTTTTTATATTTCCAAGAAAATATTTTTCAGATACCCAGCAATATGATATTTTAGTGGCATAGCAATGGTACTGATTCTGGAAAGAGAATTTTTCCTACTGGCTTACTTATCTTCCCTGTTTCTGCCATAAGGAATGTAAAAGGACTTTATGATTCCTGTCCTATAAAATGATAAATCAGTTATTGGTCCTAAGCTCATGCATTCACCTTTTAAAATTTTGAAGGCTCTTTGTGAGCAGACAAGTAAAACAAAAAATACTTCTAGATGGATATATATATCGATTTTTGTGCCATACAGATGCTGATATACATTGTTACATGCTTACAGGTTTCTTAAGCTTTCTTTTCATTTGCTGCCACTTGGAAAACACCCACAACAACAACAACAACTAAATTATACAGGTTAAGAATACCTAGATGTAAAAAGGGGTGGTTTTATGATTAGGTTTCCTCAGTATAAAACTGCTGGTTTTTAATTTGGAACTTACTGCTGATTTAAAAGCATAAGGATCATTTACAGGCAGGTCATGTGGTAGGCTCACCTGCACACTAAGTCATTCCACTCATGCAGAGGAAAGCAGGAGAGTAGTGTAAAACTCGCATGTGATGATGAGTTGGGCAAATGAATAGATTAGAAAAGGAAGGAGAAGAACAGATGAGTTCTAAGCACTTAGAAAAAGCTCTTCTTGAAAACCAGTGATTGAATCAGGAAATCCCACACAGCAGAATGGCAGTGAAGGCCGTGGGAATTGTGCATCTCTGCTATTGGAGTAACACAGCCTGTACCAAAGGATGACAGGCTGATATCACATTTGCTGTGTTAGGTTTGTAATTAGGATCTGTGTTTAGAGTTTGAAATGTCCAGCCCCTTTAATTTTTCAAACTGGAATGAGTTAGCTTGATTTCAGAAAGAAAGGGAGTACATTTTTTTTAAAAAGTGAAGACTGTGCCAAGCACTCAAAACCTAAGAAAGAAAGAAATTTGTAGAACTTATTTTATATACACACACCCCATCTTATGTGCTAGCATTATGAGGTCCAATTGCATGTTTATATGCTGTTTTCTTCTTTACAGGAGTATTTTAACAGTCAGAGCATGGGATGTGACACTTGGGGAATAAAATAGGCTTGTTTGCAGAAGAAATCTGCTGTCTGGAAGACTTTTGCCTCATTTATGGAAAAAATTGCAAGGCATGCAAGGAATAAGATGAGTTTAAAGACATGATCTCAAGGTTAAGGTAGTTGAAATTTTTGTTACACTACTATTCATCTCTGTTGCCGCAAAAATTCCTCTATTACACTGAACAAGTTACTTAAATGAAGTTATATGAACCTGTGGTTTGTACAGCAAGCCAGAAGCAGAGAGGCAGCTCACAGTAACGAGAGCAGGATCCAGAACAAAGAATAGGACTGAAGGCAGCCTGCATGTCCAGAGGGAACCTCTCACGCAGTCATCATTTTGGCTTCAGGCAGCTGGCTCAAGGGCTCCATTTGAGTCAGGGTCTGCTTCCTGTCAGCACAGCAGTCAGCGCCTAGCCAGGCAGCCACTTGTTCCCACAGCAGTATTAGGTTCCCCTTCCTGAGCACACGTGTGAACCTGGGTACCACCCCACGGCAGGTTAGGTCAGTCTGGCTCACTCAACTTCTGAAGTAACAGCCTATATATAGTGTTGCCTATACCAGGGAAAGAGAAACAAGAGCTACACGTTAAGAAAAGAAGCCCAAAGAAGTAGTGAAGTCAGAACTAAGCTAACAAGCAATCATCTATAGGCCACAAAATCAGTGCTAAGCTGCCAAACCAAAGAGGCCCTTCAGAGTTGCCTAACAGAAAACCAGCAAGGAAAACAGTGTATATTACTCCCACAAAATGCCATAAAGCTAGAAAAAAGAAGCCAGAAAGTCCTCAATTATTAAAAAGCCACAGAAACACCAAGAAAAAATAGCTGGAGCAGTTTTCAAACTTCCAAAAGTGAGAAAACATGTAATTAAACATAGCCAGGCCTATGGTACTATATGACAAGACTTAAATCCTAAGAAACCACTTCTTTTTTTCCCTACTTCTGCCACATTTTGCCACATATTGAATTGTGGCAATTGATTGATCTTAGGGAAAGGAATGGTATTTCACAGTTTTGCTTATGATAGAATCATAGAATCACAAAATAAGCTGAGTTGGAAGGGTCCCACAAACCTCATTGTGTCCAGCTTGTGGCCCTGCAGAGGACACCCCAAGAATCATACCATGTGCCTGAGAGCCTGAGAGTGTTGTCTAAAATCTCCTAGAACTCTGTCAGGCTGGTGGTGTAACCGCTTCCCTGGGGAGCCTCTTGCAGTGGTCGACCACCTTCTGGGTGAAGAGCCTTTTCCTGATATCCCACCTAAACCTCCTCTGACACAGCTTCATGCCACCTCCTCAATTCCTATCCCTGGTCATGAGCGTGAAGATACTGGTACCAGCCACTGCATCTGAAGTGCCATTCCACTTCCCCTTTTGAGAAGGTTGAAGGCCACAGTGATATCTGCCCTCAGGATCCTCTTCTCCAGGCTGAACAGACCAAGTGTCCTCAGCAACACCTCTTAAATCTTTCCCTCCAGATCCATCAAGGCTTCACCTTCGCCACCTTTGCCTCCTTTGGACACTCTAACAGCTCAATGTTGTTCTTACACTGTGGCACCCAGAGCTGCCCCCAGCACTGGAGGTGAGGCTGCCCCAGTGCAGAGCAGACCGGGACAATCCCCTCCCTTGCCTGGCTGGCCATGCTGTGCCTGATGCCCCCCAGGACATGGCTGGCCCTTCTGGCTGCCAGGGCACTGCTGAGTCAAGTCCAACTTGCCATAAACCAGGACTCACTGGGCCCTTTCCACAGCATTTCTCTCCATCTTCTCTTTCACCTGTCTACACCAACCAGGGCTGCCCCACCCCAGAGGGAGAATCTGGCACCTGTTTTTGTTATGCTTCATATGGTTGGTCACTGTCCATATCTAGTTAGCCAAGGTGTCTCTGCAGATCCTCCCTGCCCTCGAGGCAGTCAGCAGCTCCTCCCAATTAAGTGCTGTCAGCAAACACAGTATTCTTTCCAGTCCTTCATCCATGTCATTAATGAAGATGTTGAAGAGCACAGGATCGAGGATAGAGCCCTGTGGAACCCCTCTAGTGACAGGTTGCCAGCCTTATGTCCCTCCACTACTGTAACTCTTTACACTCATCCTGTGAGCCAGTGGCTCTCCCTTTGCATAATTGGTTATTCAGCTGTATGCTGGACATATTGTCCAGAAGGATATTGTGAGAGACAGTATCAAAAGGTACTTCTGCTCCTTTTTTCACCTGTCCCTCTATTCTTTGTTTTTACCTTTCTGGGTGTTGAACCCCATGGAAGAGCTGATGTTTAGTCTTTCTTTCTGAGAAAATACAGAGAAAAAAAAGTGTCTTTTTCCTATGATGTTTGAAATTGTAGCCATAGAAGTTAAGAAGCTTAAACAGACCTGTTAGTTCAGCAGCATATTCCACAAAGGACTTGTAGTGATGGGTTACACATACAAAGTAAATTTAAGTTTTCAACCTTTGTCTAGGACTTTTAAGTTTTTTCTAGAGACTAGATACCCCTGACTTTTTGCAAATCACAACTTTTCTTTCACTTTATTTTCATTACAATGCTTAATTCAGTCTCCCACCCATCCCTCTCTTTCATTTCTAAGCAATACCACAGCACCAACCATAGCAGTAACAACAACAGTAAATAGTAACAGTAAATAATAAATAGTATCGTGGATTTAATGGAGTATTTGATAATTTAAATAATAAAGTGCTTCATGTTAATTTTCACAATAAACAAAAGAACTACTGTAGGTCTGTTGTGCCCTCAGGGTAATAGGGTGAGATGCATTGGCATAATGAAGGAGCAGAGTGGGCAAAGCACTACTGCACATAAGGACACCCTGAACATCACTCACAAGTGGGCTACAAGGTCCAGTTGCCAGGTTCCATCTGCCATATATCATGTCTGAATCATTGCATGACATCAACACCTTGCCCAAATCCTAAAATCACACTGTCAGGATCAGGTTGGCAGGGGAAATAAGCTGACATTAGCTGAGATCTGCAAAAATAAGAAGATTTTTTTGGTGTCAGGGCAGTAGTTCTTTAAGATTTTTTAGTCCTATGTAGCCTAAAAATAGGAGCAATATTCACTCGATCCCTAAGATGTTGTCTGAAACACATAAACACTTTCTTGACATCTGTATTTTCAATTACAGTAAATTTTTTCATCTGTTTTTTAAGCCAGTGAAATGAGAGTACAGAGAATGCCCTTTGTCCATGAAGTTTGTAAGAGTTAAACAGTGACAGAAGAAGGCACTACAGATACTTCACAGGAGTTTGTTATTGTATAAAATTTCATTCTAAATGAGAACTTTTATTTACCAGAGTTCAATCCACATGCAATTAGACAGGCATCCTTGCTGGAATAAACCATTGATTCTTATATGATTGGCTAGTAGGTGCTCTGAACGTTTATTTTCCAATGAGATGACAGCCTGCTTTCTCTCTGCACAGCCACCTGTAAGCATATGCTTCCTTACTAAAAACCCCTGTGTGGCTGGTGACTTCTGTCTCCAGCAGGTGCTATCATTTATATCAAGGTGTTTGCTAACAGCTTCTGTGTGCTCACTGCTGAAGGGCAGTTTCTGCAAACAGTAATGTCGTTTTTTTGCAAAAATGCTCTTAAAACCACTGCTGAGCAATGATTGCTAGGACACTGATCCTTTCTTTACGTTATGTACTTCAGTGAAATCAAGAGTTATGCAAGATAGGTCGCAGTATATGAGCTCGTCTCCCACCAGGTTGAGGCACTGCGAAGAATTCAACTTACATCTTTCACTGCTCTAATGCATTAAAATGAATTGTAAAAGGCTGAATTATTATTTTTTCATTTGGTTTAGACTAGCGTATCTATTTCTTTTCAGATATTATGTCTCTTATATTATGGTCTTTGCTAGAGCAGTGAAACTGCTTCTGAAATCTATATTATTATTACATGAGTGCCAAAAAACTGGGGTAACTGGGGTAATATAAACCTCAATGAAAAACATCTTGTAAAACAATGATGTTTTCATGTACCTAATAGAGAATGTTACACAATCTGCAGAAAGTAAACATTTTGACTGCTATTTAAGAACATATTAATAGTTGCCACACTACCATACACTTGTTCCAGCTGCTGCACTTTAAAACTGTACTTTTTCATTATATTTTATTTATTATTTTAATTTTTCCGAAGTGTGACAGAGTGTGATCCTGTCAGTTAAGAAATGTAAGCCAGAGTTCCCTGTATCTGAAATTTGCTTAACACTACCTTGGGGACCTTGAAGAGAATAATTAGACCAAGACTGTCTCAGACATCAATGGCAAAAGTTAGGTAGCTATATTTCCATCTGTTTGTTAAAGAGAAGATTGCTTTTCCCATCTTGTCTGCCCATTCATTTGATATGGAACTGATTTTTCTTATGAATCCCATTTCTTTAGCTATATAGATATCTTGCCCCAAAGACAATAAGTTCTTTCAAGTCCATTATGTATGCAAACCTCACCTTTTCATGTGTGGATGGAATATTGCTGTATGTAGCGTGAGATTTGGAAAGATTGAGAGATTTGGAAAGATGAGATTGTTGAATTATTGACTGATTAATAGTTTCTCAGCAGCCATTGTCAAACAACATGTTGGATAATTTTCATAGTCAGCATTGCTTTCTGAAGAGCAATTAATTGGACTCTGAATGTGTAGGCCTAACACTAAGACACTCAACAAGATTCATCAGATGTAATAACACTCAAATAATTATTAAAAGATAGGCATTTTGACTTCATCAGAAAATATTGCAACCTAATGAAATTCATCTAAGCTGCCATGAACTTCATATCTGCTGCCATAGTCTTCATATCTGCTCTGCTGGAGATACATTCTTATTCTATAAGAGGCTGTGGCCTTGCAAGTCCTGAGCCATGACGCTGACATCACTTTGCAGGCAAATATTTACTATTCATTACTGAGGGAATCTCCTGTTCCTTAGCATTGGATGTTAGATTTTCAAGACTAGCCTGGTGGTGGAATGAGAACCACAACAGCTCCGTGACTCCCTTGTCCTCAGGCCATCAGGCATCCCTCTAATTTCAGGGTGGTGCAAAGCAAATTTGAGAAATCAGGCAACTTAGTTCTGCTAAATATAGTCCACATTACTTATCAGAAATACTCTCTGTGCTCCAATTATCTTCAGTCTTTTTAACAGATTTCTGAGTCCTTAAGGAGCTGCTTCAGCATGAAACTCTGTAAATAATTAAATGTGTTGATTACAATAAAAAAAATTGGATTGTGCTGTAAGTACTTATCCTTCTGTGGTTTTACTGAGAAAGACATACTATTCTTAGGTAGGGCTGTGCAATCAGCATGTGAAGAAATATGTCACACATATAAGTGACATTTTACAGCTTTTCAACCACTAGCGCTGGTTTATTCATTCCTATGTTACAGATGGAACTTATATATCAAACCTAAATCCCAGTGTTCTGAGGAAAAAAATCTCACCAAGTGCATAACTATAATAGAAATGAGGAATTACCAGATTTTTCAGGTTAAGATCTTACTTTTCTGGTTGCTGTTTCAATGTACTCATCAGTCCATGTGCTAATCACATGGATTATGGAGTTATCTGAAGCAGTATCTAGGACAGCTTTTTTTCTTGCAAGGATATGAGAATATCTTCTCCTAGAGAAGGGTATATCTTGTTAAGGAGTCACAGAGGGGTCATCTTTGGGCATTTTTTGGCTTCATCCCTTTCAGCGTGCCATAAAACGTTTCAGGAAAACAGAAATGGCCAGAAAAGGAAGCTTTCTGGTTCTTGGATGTAAAGCAAGCTGTGAACAGAGAAGCAAGTGGTGGAAGGAAGACCACAGAGGTTGCAATTGCAAAGAACGAATCGTGCAGGTTTTAAGGAAAAATTACAGTGTGCAAAGGCTCCACCAATATACCAGGACTTGCAAGGTCTCACATTAAAAACTGATAAATCTATTTTTATGCAGTATATATCTGCAGATAAAATAATTTAAGATTATTAAAACACTCCCATCTGAAACAACTTTGATTTTAGCTGGGCTTGCTACTGGGAAATAGCAAAGGTTTATTAAAAATTTACTATTTCCGAGTGGTCCAAATTTTGTGCGTGTGCTTTTGTGTTTGATATGATGATAACAATGAAGACAATGGTGTTTCTCAGCTGCTCCTCAGATCAGCTGCAGGTTCATTACGGATATGGAGAACATGCTGCCAGTCAGGTTACCTTTCACGGTTATGTGGTCTCACCTTCCTATCACTCAGCCTTGCTTTTCAGCATTTGTTTTTACAGCACGGTACCAGCCTAAGAAAAAGGCTGATTTGGCCATGCATAGGTCATATATATCATGACTTAAACTGCCCTCTGATAAAGGGATTGTGTGCCCAAAACCTTAGACCCACAGAATGCCAGGTTGGAATGGGACCTCAAGGATCATCAAGTCTAATTTTTCTTGGCAAAAGCACAGTCTCTACCACATGGCCCAGCACCCAGTCCAACTCAACCTTAGAAGTGTTCTATGCTGCAGAATCCACCACTTCCATGCAGAGTTCATGCTGGAAACTGATTGCTCTTTTTGTGAATTTTTTTTTTCTTGCATCTAATCAGAAGCCCTCCAGGCATAATTTGTACACAATAACCCTTGTGTTTTCCATATGACTCTTAGTACAAAAGGAACTACATCTTCTCTGTACCTAGGCTTTAAACACTGGAACACAGTGATGAAGTGTCCCCAAAGTCTTCCTTGTCTCAAGGCTGAACAAACCCAGTTCTCTCAGTCATGATCACATGTCAGGATTGCCAGGCCTTTGATCATCTTTGTTGTCCTCTCTGGACCCTCTGCAGCGTGTCCCACATCTATTTTGTGCAACAGGGACCAAAACTAAACACAAGATTCCGGGTAAGGCTGGACAAGCACTGAATAGAGCGGTATAATGGCTTGGTCATCTCTGCTGGTGATGCCCTTGATGCCACCCAGTCTCCTGTCACCTTTCTGTGCCACAGCAGCCCTCTGGTCATTCATACTGAACCTTGTGCACCAGGACCCCAGGTCCCTTCCCACAGAGCTGCTCCCTAGATGGGCAGATCCCAGTCCATGCTGCACTTCTAGAGTACGCTTTTCCAGGTGTTCAACAAGGAATATCTTACACTCGTCCTTGCTGAAATTTGTGAGGTCCTCATTAACCCACTCTTCCACCCTATCCAGGTCTTCCTGCAGAGTGTGTCCCGCAAAGTCTCCACTTCCTCTTGGAGTTTGTTATCTTCAGCAAATTTCATTGGGTCACACAAGATCCCATCTTCCAGATCACTTACGGAGATACTAAACAGCACTGGGCACAATATTAACCCTGAGGAACCACAATTGCGACACGTTGCCAGTTTGAAAAGGAGCTATTTACCAACACCCCCTGGGTGCCATCTGCCAGCCAGCTGCTCACACACTACATGAACCACATGTCCAGATCATAACACAACAGTTTCTCTAGGAGGACGTTGTGGTAAGTGGCATCAAAAGCCTTGCAGAAATCCAGGAAGATAATGTCCACCACTCATCCCACATCAACCAAGCAGGTTACTTTGGTACAGACGGTAATGAGGAGTGCATTCTTGAAAAAATTCCCAGCACTTGCTAGCTTCTCTGTCCTCCATGAAAGCTTACCATGGAATCCCTCTCAACAGAGCTCTGAGTGAGCTGAAATTTGGTATTCTAAAACCTCGTCAAATCTAACTTTCAGTGTGCTCAAATGAGTCCCAGACTCCTCAATTTTGTGACTGCAGCAGCCATGGCTATCACTGAGATATTACAAAGCAGATTTTCTTGGTTTGTGAGTACAAAAAGAAAATGTTATTTTCCCCTACATTTTTTGTCAGTTATCCATGGATGATAGCTCTAAAAATAGTAATAAAGTTATAGAAATTATAGAGCAGTGATTTTTTTTTCTGAGATGCTTGCAGTGTTTGTATTGTAAATACCTGGAGTGGCCTCCTTTCTGCTACTCCCTGAATTTGTCAACACCAGACAGACATTACTGAATGCGTCTTCAAGTCTGTTCACCTCCCCAGTGCTTGCCTGTTTGAGCGCTCAACACATAGTGTTCAGCAAACACTGACTTTAATTTGCCTTTGCAGAGGAAGGAGTACATAGCTCGTGTTGTAAAAAATGCAGATTAAGAGACCAGATTCTGAGTGTTGCTGCACTGCTTTTGAGCAATGCATGAAGGCAGCCCACAGCATACTTCTGAAATACTAGTTTTACGCTTGAGCTGTTTCATCTTTAAAACTCTTTTCCTCGTCCTATTTCCAGTTTTATTTCATGTATTGAGTATTTTTCCACATTTTAAAAGCTAAATGCCATCACATTGTTTGGGTATCTTCTTTTAATTATCTGGCTTTCTGCTTGAAATTATTTTTAGAGATCATAACTAGAAATTATAAGTAGTAATATGTTTTGATGAATAGTACATATCCAGTGTTGAATTTTGCAACCTCACTGATTCCATTTATCCTGCTATTGTACTATATTGCACAATGTGACCATATTGACCAGATAAATGATAGTCCACAACTATTTTTCACTTCAAAGTGCTTCAATGATCCTTGGATAAAAGCTTGAATCCACTGAAGTCCTCAATTAACTTTATTTCAAATTTCAGTGACAGCATACATAATATCTTTAGTAGAATGAGAAAAGGCAATTAAAATATTCACAAATGGCTCTGTGGACACAAGATTTCGTCTTTTGTGTTATAAAAATACTTGTACTCACTATAACGTCACGTTGGAATAGTGGTACCTGTCCAACAACTCTGTTCCCATATCTGATGAATTATTCCCAGTCTCACTGGAACTAATGGCTTCACCTTCATACGAATTACTACGTGCTTGCACATATGCAACAGAGCACCATTATAGGGTGCTGTGTTATCAACAGCTATTGGAAACTACAAACCCAGCCCATGAAATATTATACAAAACTGTTTGCTCATTTTAAAAACCTGTTAATATTAGAGAATGGTGTGTGCTATCTTAGTCTATATGTGGTATGGCCTATATTCCTTAGTATATATAGTAAATCCTCCATAGTATTCTTTCTGTATGTAATAAATCATAACATAATTTAGAAATACTGACTGAGATCAAATGACATTGAATCTGTCACTGTAAATGTTCATATGTAAACAAAATCCAGATTTTACCCCAAGTCCCTGATTCAGTTTTGGATCTGTCCCCTTTTGCTGTGGCTAGGCATGTTTGCTCAGACACAGAGATGCTAAATTGAGAAGCACTTGAATAATGTTTCTTTCAGCTGTAAATCAAACAACAAATGTGAAACATATTACAGCTTTAGAAATTAACCCAGATGACATACATCTGAGATGTAATATTAGTACACCTTTTGGGAAAAAACTCCCTATTTGATACCTTACACCACTGATTTCCAAACTATGTTGATTGTTTCCTTACAGTTGGTGCATATATTTGTGTACATACACTGACGTGGTGAGAGCTGCTTTGTTCCAAACTTTCCCTGAGATATGCCTCTGCAAGACAACAGGTGCATGGGAACTTTTCTGGGACTCTCTGGTTGCTAGGAATTCCAGCTAATGAAGAAATGGTCCCCTCTAAGTTCAGCGTACATTTTTCGCTGCTGACCGTCATACCAGGTTCTCCAGATAGTCCCAAGTCTGTTTAGCATTAATTTATTTCTTTCATAATCAAACTGTTCTTCCCAAACAGCAGATCTTTCATCTTCTGTAAGAGCTTTTGCTTCAGAGGGCGAAGGGCATATCAGTCACTTGTTAATAACAAGGTCAGACCACTTTCAATCCCACGGTCTGCTGCAGCAGCTCAGCTTGGTGGCCATGAGGAAAAAGAGCCACAAGAGACACTGTTCTTACTCCGGCAGACAGAGGGGATTTTAGGGTCTTCCCTGCGCCCCTAATCACAACAGGCATTTCTCTCTCTCCTCCTGAGAGCCACATACTTCACATTTTCCCTGTACAAATAACTGCTCAGGCCCTTTTTTCAAAGAGCCTTTATTAAACCACCAACTATTTGCTGTCAAGACATTTAGGATGAAATCATCGTGTTAAACAAATAAACGCAGCTTCATACAGATCTCTGCTCTGGGAGCAGAATAAGAAAATAATTTCTGTCTGCTCTCCGCAAAAGAGGCTGGAAAGGCTGAAAGAAAAATATTATTTTTACTTCATTGTGTGAAATATCGTTTTGGAGGATCTGTCGCGTTGAGCGTTTGAAGAGTTTTTGCTGGCAGGTTTCAAGGGTCCCCTGGGTTGACCCCCTGGGATTGTTTTCTTCATTAATAAACTTTGCATGATGTGTGTTAAAAGGAACATTTTGTTTGCTTTGTAAATAAGGGATGTCAAACAAGAAGCAGAAGCCTCACAGACACTAGATGAGGTGCTCTTCAAGGGCAGGAGATGCTTGTGTGGAAAAATAAAAGTCTCAGAGAAGTCGAGGATAATGTGACTGTGCTATCCAAGCTGAGGCATCGCTGTGGAAACTCTTCTGGCTGTGAACCCAAATGAGATCACTTCTTTGCAAATCCCAGAGAGAAAGAGGCACATTGTGCCTTAAAGCAGCAGGAGGGATACTTTGGAAGGCAAGTGCAGGAACATCTACCCAAAGTTGGGCAAAGCAGGCAAGATGGTGCCAAGCAGGCACTGCCATCACCATGTGGAAGAAGCATTTTGACAGTTCTGCAAGTAGACCCAGGGAGAGGTACTAAAGAGCATTTCTGCATCAGCATTTGACAGTCTGATGCTGCTGTGGAAATTACTGCAGTAAAGCTTTTGACCGGATTTAAGGCAGTAATTTGCAAGAAAGCAATCAGCCTTTTGCCAGTCCTGGGGTTTTCTCTCCTATCATAAAGCAGAAGTTAAAAATAGTCTGATGTTTATTGGTGTTTATTTTCTATTGCCTGCCTCCTTGCCTGTATTGCCACTCAACTCTCCCATTGCTTCTGAACCTATTCACTTTGCATCTGTTGTTGCCTGCCCCCTGGAAGAACCCTAATAAGCCTTATGAAACCATTTAGGTCCTGTCATTCACAGCTAGGGTATCTGAAATGCATCAGAAATGCCATAGCCAGGAAACAAAAATGTCTTCAGTGTCACTTTGGGTCCTGTTTCAGTCAGGGGTAGAAGCAGGCAGACAGGCTATGAGACTCCTGCTAGGCATTGGATGGACTAAGCCACTCAGCTGGCTTTGCCCAACCTGCACATGTTCCTATGGTGTCCTCTTCCTCTGGCTGTCATCACAAGGGAAAAAAAAGATACCCCGAGAACTTGTTTACATTAAGAAGAGAACAGTCAAGCACACTGTTTAAGAGATAAAGGAGGATCAATTCTCTAACTTCAGTGATCCAGGAGAGGAAATATTTCAACGTCCAATAGTCCTTGGATTAGTAATTACAGCTCACAGGATCCTACTTACATTTACCATTTCGTGCAAAGCTGTGCAGCGCATCAAGAAGAGATGTGGCTTCCACAGCTAAGCCTCAGGCTGGCTTTAGAAGCAATTCTAAAACAAACATAAAATTAACAATATTACCTTTTTCTTAATCTGTATTGTATCTTTATTATTGAAATATTTATCATATGTAGGTCGCATACCATGCAGTCAGTAAGCTCACTAAGCTGATTTCAGAGCTATGTTAATAACTGAAAGAAAAATGTTTTATTCATCTAAAATAAATAAATATATTGTTTTGATAATTTTGGTCACAAAAAATGGTGAAATGCAGACAATTTTTTGAAGAGGTGAATTGATGCAGAATCTTAAGAGTCACTGTAACTGGTGATAGTCACAAATAGAATTTCAGCTAATTTAATTGACCAATAAGCATAAATTATGAAAGGTCTACCAAAAATTATTTTTAAAAAAGTGGTTTTGAAGTGGTTTGCAGTGGATTTAGAATGGTGAAACAAGACTAAAAAATCTGTTTTGCCTTTAGAAAATTGACTATGTATATCTCATTCCTTAAGCTCTCTGCCTGGAGTCCCAACTTCTGTTGTCTCAGAGTTACTGTCACTCTTAAAAATTTTTTTGTGCAATGGATAAGATTAATTAAGAACTTGCATTAAGAACTTGTGTTGTGGTTATGCCATATACAGTCTTTCCACGTACAAATGTTTTGATTTTGATTCTATTTTGATTTTGCATCCAAATTCCCCTTTACTGATTTTTTTTACCAAGAAACCTAATTTTGATTCACAAAATTCGCTTGATCTTAAGAGGAAAGAAGCTGAGTACCTGGTCTGAGTTAACTGAGTTACAGTAGCAGCTATTTATACAGCTCTGGAGTTTACATAAGGGTAGGACACTGTCATTGACAGGATGGACTAGAAAGCTGTCACAAATTTTTCCAGGTTTGGGTACTTAGGTCAAGTAATTTGTCATTTGTTATCAAGTGCTAATTTTTACTCAACTTAAGCATTATATGAAATTACTATCTTCATCTTATTCTTTTCTAGACAGAAGATATCCATTGAACTGGTGGCCCTGGTGGCAGCCATATCAGAGATACCAAAAATAGCACAGACATGAAAATTGAGGTGGTCCATTTGAAAGACAAAGGTCTGATCCAATTGCAGTATATAAAAAAATCCTCACATATCATATTCCCACAAAGCTGGGTTGGAGGAAGTAAATTTTTGTCCAGGTTATGTCAAGACTTAAAAGCACTAAATGTGGAAGCATCCTTAAATTATGTCCAAGTATTTTTAAAATAAATTAGAATTTACGCTGGTATGCCTGAAAAACAAAGCTACACAGAGTGACAAATAAAGTATCCTGAAGCATTGCCTCATGAAGTTTTAGCAGTGGAGTACCATGATACACAACTTCTAGCGTCTTCAGCTTCAAACCACAAGACATTTATCATGGTTACTACATGGATTTTTGGTGATAAAGGTCTGGTTTGTATGGTGACAATGCTAGGGACAGCTCTTCTTTCCATGTGATTGGTGTTCAGCACACATTGTGTGAACAGATCAAAGAGATTAGCATGCAAATTACCTCTAAGTACATAAAGACCATATCTTACAGGTGTTTAGATAACCCCTTTTAAAAATTAAGATTCTTCTGTGAATCTCTCTGTGTAGGCTGTTCGCTAGCCTTGGGAGTTAATGAATTGTCTAATTTATCTTCTTTGCTCAAGTTGGTGCACGTTTTCACATTCTGTCCCCGGTGGACATGGAAAAGGATTGATCACTGTCCTCTTCATAACAACTTTTTACATATTGGAAAATTGTTATCCCTTCCTCCCCCTCCCCTTGAGCCTCATGCTTAGTCTTCTCTTTTCTAGACTAAACAAACCCAGTTCTTTCAACCTTTTCTTGTAGGTCATGTTTTCTAAACCTCTGATCATTCTTGCTGCTCTCCTTTGCACTCTCTTCAATTTGTCTACATCTTTCTTGAAGTGTGGTTCCCAAAGCTGTACAAAGCACATCATCTGAGGCCTCACCCATGCAGCCTAAAGCAGAACACTTACTACTTTTTCACTGGTAAGACATTCCAGGTGAACCACCAAAGAATAATATTTGCTTTTATCCTAACACTGCAGCAGCAAGTCATGATATTGTGATTGCCTATGACCTCCAGATCACTTTCTACAATACTGCTGCAGTCATAATCTTTCTTATCTTGTTTCTGATTATTTTGATTTTTCTTAACCCATCTAAATTATTTCTCTCTCCTTTATTTCATCTTGAAGGCTTCCGTCCATCTCTTCTATTTACCAAGACTATTTTTTATTCTGATCATATCCTGCAAAAAGTGCCTGTATGACACCAGCTGCCATAGTTCATACAGGCTGTTGCATGCTGTGGTCTGTGACCTGTTACTGTCCCAGGACTGTATGGCCGTGTCACGTCTCTAGCTGCAATGACACATGTGCCAGTCTCCAGTCCTAGTAACTCACCAAACACACAGAGAGGAAAGTTTTCCCCACCTCACACATTCACCACAATGGATGTGCTGTTGAAAGCAACTCAAAGAGCAACTTCAGCCTCAATTCCTCTAGCCAGGGAACCCCTCTGAGAACACAGCTCTCCTGCTTGAGTGCATCCCATAGGACAACAAGTAGGAATTAAATGTACCCTACCTACATATTTTCTTTGAAGTAAAATAGTCTGCTTTTAGGATGACTTCATCAGCCTGGACTGCTTTGCCTCATACTTTGTCTTCTGAAACCTGATGCACTGGTTCTTTCAGTTTAATGCTTTACTTTTTTGAAATGTAATATTGCTATTCTTCTGCTCACCTTACTACTTTCCACCAGTTTGGCCTTCCTTTTTCATCCTATGGTCAATTTTCCTCTGCCTTCAGATTCTAATCATATTTTTCCAAGAACCAGTGTATCTCTTCCCATAATTGTCCTTTTCCTTGAACCAATTTCTGAGGAAAATTTGATATTTTCCACATATTCTGGGAACACAATGGACCATTTTTCAGTTTTGCAACAGGTAAGAAAACTCTGCCGAAACTGTCCTTTAGATATTTCTATATTGAAGTATTTGGGGTTTATATATTTTACAATTTCCACCTCACCATCCTGTAGGATGATTTGTAATCCAACCCTAAAATCCAGTCTTGCTAGTCCCAGACGTAGCCAGCTGTGCTGCCCCATGCATGTCTCTGAAATCTCAAAATAATTACATAACCAGTAATTAGGTTCTTATATCAATACATAATAGGACTTACACTTGCATATTCAAAATAAACCTACAAAACAATATAAATAAATCTACAAACTTAAAATAAAAAGAGAGAACCCAGTTGTTACAAAACTGGTGGTGAAACTTGTTTTGACATGGTCCCCAAATTCTTGGCATTTGTCTGGAGATGCATCAGCAAACTGTTTTTCTGTCGTATATCATTTTTCTCCTCTCATGTTTCTTTCCCCCCATTCATTATGTACTTCCAAGATTTTTCCTGGATCTCTGTTTCTGGATTTTGTTCATTTGAAGGTCCTCTCAGTAGCTTCCTTCAAAGCCAGTGGAAGCCCAGGCCCCAGAGAAAGTTTTTCACTAGAGTGATCCCATTCCTGACTAATTCTCCTTTGCAACATACTGTCTGGTGTCTAGGAGGAAGCAAAATCCTTCTGTCAACACTCTGTGCAGCCAAGTATTCTCCTTTAGCCCTGGCTATTATAGTCTCTGGGATCACATTCAGACCCTCTGTTCTTAACCTGCCAGAGTTGTTCAGCTGCTGGTCATGTGGATCCAGTAAACCAACCAAAGTCTTCCCTCCCCCATCCTCCAGCTTCTCTCAGCCTGGTTCTGGGTTATTCCAAGCTGCCTTTCTTCTCTGAGCCACCACTGCCCGCTCTTGCCGTTCCTCTGCTGTGCACATGTGCCCGGGCCTCCTGAGGTGCTCCTAGCAGCAGATGCTCCCTTTGCATGTCCCCTGCCTGGCCAAGGGTTCTCATGGCTCAGCTGTCAAGTCCACCGCTCCCATGTCACCTTGCCATGCTCTGCTCCCCCATGGAATGCTGCTACAGCCCATGCACTTGTGTGTCTTCTGCCTGAAGACCTCAAAAGTCACTGCAGATTTTTTTCCAGCAATGGGTGACAGCAGGAGACAAACCAGTGATGCAATTATTGGCATAATTGACTTGGCAAATTAGGAGCCAGATTAGAAACAAAACTGGTGACCTTATTCTAGTCAGGAGCCTCCAGTCATGTCTGAGCTATGGAACATATGCAGAAGTTTAGAGGGTCCCTTAACTCCCCCATAGATTAGAAAATATTATTTGGCCTGTTTTATACTCCTGACATGGATAGTCAAAGTGATTTGCTCTGGGCCACTCAGCAGAAAACTTCCATTGCTCCTAAGCATTACCAGGCTCAACTCTGCTGCTTTCCAGGTTCAAAGTTTTTTAGTTACGTCTGTAATGTTTGGGTTTTATTAATTGCTTAGTTTGCATGACATGGCATATTTTAGAACGTTTTTGCTGTGACATTTCTTTGAGACAAGAGATTTTACAATTACCAACTTTGTTCAATGGCTGGTTCAGCACTCTTTGAGGAAGCCTGTTCATTCCTCTATATGACTTCAGTCTTTAAAAGAAAGATGTATTACTGCAGAATAAAGATTGAGCCTTGGAACTTTTCCGTTCAAAGCTACCTACAAAAGACATTTTCCTTCTTTTTTTTTTTAATTTTTAATAGTGGACTCTTTCCATTGATGAGTTTTTGACATAGCCTGTTTTGAACCCTTGGTATTTGAAACAGCTTGCTGATGTTTTCTTAAATAACATCCTCTTGTGGGTCTGTAAAATCCTGAAGTTATTACAAATAAATAAACAAAATTTCTCTTCATGATGTAAACCAGCTTTTGAATGAAGTCATTGAGTGGAAGTTTGACTTGGGTTGCTTCTGAAAAATTGCTCAGACCCAAGGCAAAGTTCTGCTTTTCCTCTGTGTGCTGTAGAAATTGGTGAGCAGCTGTTCTAAGTCAGCTGAGGGGAGCAAACCCCTGTTGCTTAATGCCTTGTTTTAATTTCCAGTGGGAAACCAAGTATCAGAAAGTTTGTACTCACCAGTCCCTTTTCTTTCATTCATTTTTTCCAAGTAGTATCCTCCTGAGCAAGTTGTACGGTTAAGTGTGATTGGTATGAGATCTGAGTTTTCCCTTCTCTCTTATGTTAGGCATCTTATCCCATTAGTCAGTGCAGTGGGCCTAAAGCTTTCCCCGATTAGTGGAGTTGGCACCAATATTTAATGACCTGTTCCATTCTGAGCTGAACCACAAAGGTTGTGACACGAGCAGACAGCACAGTTCTGCTGTGAGACATGAGACATGAACAAGCAATGCTATGAAATTATGCCTGCACTTCATTTGGTTCTCTCCCCATTCCTCCTCAGTGTGGTACTCTGCTCTTCCACAGATCTTCATCGCACTCATGGATAGCTTTTATATGACTGAGAGAAAAATTAGACCGTCTATGGTCCCCTGCAAGGATTGAAATCTGATTCTTTATCACACCAATGACGGTTTGCTCCAATGCACTATGAGGAGACGCCAAGAAAAGTTTTGTTGACCACTTGTAGATTCAGGAGATATGTTTAGTCTTAGCACAAAGCTGCACATTTCTTCAACTAGCATCACTGCACGTTTCTTCAGCTAGCATCTGGAGCTCTGGTAATTTATATTTATCATTTTGTCTTTTCATTTTTAGTGCAGTTTTCACAAATACCCATCAACAACCCAAACACTCAAACAGATACGAATAATTTAATGTGTCAAGCATGTCAAACAAAACTCTCACAATGTGCTTTTAATTATTTCATTAGCTGTACTAATAACTTGGCAATGCAAGCAATAAATGGAGCAATCTGTCTCATAATACTGCTGACAATGGCCAGGACAACCTGCTCTCAATTCTCCTGAGAGACAGCCAGATTCTGACACTGGAGTTGTAGACTGTGTTTTAAATGATGCTGCTATCTGAAAAGCCCTATGCAAGCTCTGAGATTGCTTATGGAGTGAGGTATTACCTAGTCTCTTGACCACAATTAGCAAGTATCTGACCACAATATTCGCAGGAATCAAATTAATTTAAATCAAATGAATGATGAAGAAAAATACAAATGAGATGGCAGGACCTAAAGGTAAAATGAAAGGTTTATTACATGGTACAGCTTGAATTAAAAAGAGCAGTCCGTTAATAGGTGAAAGTCTATATAGGTGAAAGTCTTTATAAGTGTGATATTTACCACATTTACCACTATGACCGAGATCTAAGTGCTATTTGCTCCTTTTCAGCTGATAAAGCTCTTTAGCAAGAGAGGCTGCCAGAGGGTTGTCACTCTGATTCCTCAAGGGCTGAGCACTCACACCACCACGTTCCCCAGTTTTATGGATAGATGTTAGCACTGTTTGGAGAGGGGTGTTTTATTCCTACCCCTCTCTCCCCCTACCCTTAAAACTATGAGCTGAAAATCAAAATCTTGGCAGGTATTTCTTTGTACCTGGAAATGCTGTCGCTGCAGCCTCCGGCAGAGCTTCCAAGAGCACTTCTCCCACTCCTCCCAGTGAGATGGGGAGATGTCCCACCTCATCCTGCTCTGCGGGATGGAGGTCAGTCGAGCAGCACATTTTGTCAGATTGAGCATAACCAGACATCCTGACTGAGATCAGGAGAGCTGCTACATTCAGCTTCCAACCACAGCTTCCATGAAACTTTGTGGCAGCATTTCAGTGTGGAAATACTTCAATTTTCAGGCATTATGGGGGTAGAGTATGGGATGGAAAAAGCTTGTTGAAAATCTGATACTGTTCACAGAAAACTGATACTTAAACAAATAATTAATTTTGCTGCACACCGATTTTCTGTCAATAAACAGTTTTAAAATGTGCCTGATCCCTAGTCAAGTCTGCAACCCATACTGAGCTATTTTATTACTCTGAGTACCTCTGAATCAGTTAGCCCTGCTGTTTTCTCTTCCTCCACATAAGGTAGAGATTTGTTCATCTCGTGGGATGCTCAGTCAGTCCTTGGCTCCCCACACTGACAGCCAAGTTACAGTTTCAGCTCCACAAAACAGTGTTTATATAAGAGCTAGAGAGAAAAGACACCTATAAAAAAAGAAAAATAATTATATTTGTTTGTGTTATAGAAGCCCTCAGCAGCCCCACTCACAGTTGGGCCCCAGTACATAGCACAGGGTAAGATCATAGCTGCAGTCAAAGCTGCTTGCAATCTAATTAAGACAAGATGTAACACACTGATGCAGAAAAAGGTTGAAAAGGGGATCGATGATGGGGGAAGCATTCACTCTTTAAGAGGAGAAAGAAATTAGAGATTTTTGCTAATTGCCCAATTCCAGCATCTGGGGCTTGAAAAATATTATGGAATATTTTGAAATCAACAAATAATCAGGAATACACAATAAATCTGGAGAGCAGGTAAAGGGCTGATATATTACTTGACATTTTCTGCTTGGAGTTTTTGTGAGATCTTTTCCCCCTATCCCCCTTTCCTTCACATTTGTGCCTTTAAGTGAAAGGTTAGTTAGCACAAGCAACATCAGACCATATTTTGGAGTGTCATGTACACTGCAATAGTCTGCCACAGCAACTAGCTGTTTAGGTAGGCTCTAGAAGGCAAAGATTTTTTTCAGGAATCATTATTGCTGAGAAAGCCTTAAAAACTGGTATGTTGCACCCAGTCTCAACAGATCAGCTCCCTGAACCAGTAAGTACAATGCTGAAAGAATAGATCAACTTTTTTCATCTGAATGAGAAGCTGAATCTAAAAATTGCCTGTAAACCTTTGTGTTTCAGTATTGATTACTTCCCCATGAATAGACTTCTTGTAGGTACTTAAGTACTGCGTTTATATCAAAGTCCTAGCAACTCCCTGTATCTTTGCCTGTCCCAGCTCCCATTGTTTCCTAGACACTTGACCAAATTTCTGGATTTTAGAAGGGACAACTGCACAGTTTCCTATTTAATTGAACAGAAGAGCTCTTCTTTAACAACTTTAACAACTGCAGAGAGCACGCAGTAGGAATACGAGTGTTCAGGAAGTTTTATATTAATCAGAATCATGATTATGAGTTGTAATGTCAGACAGAAACATGGTAAAAGTGACAATATGCTCCCCCAGTCTAGTGTTAGGATGTGTTTATGTAGTACTGACATATCGGCATGCTCAGTAGGACTAGTTTTGGTTACTGTTTGGAGTCCACCTATAAAAGAAAAGTGCCTGGCAGAAGCAGAAGGGAATGGCAATTCAGTCCGCAACACTCCTCTCTCTAAATTATGGCACTGAGAGAGTTACAATTCTGTTTGAAAAGGTTCAACAAAAGCAAGTTTTTCTTTAAAGAAGGTTTCAGAGTAGTAGCTAGGGGAAAAAAATTAATTCAGTAAAAGATTCTTCATCATGGTTCAGTCAGTGATTGTTGATGGTGGAAGCTGGAAGAAGAAATACAAAAATATCAATTTTTCAATCAGTTTTTGACTGAAAATTTATACCTTGGAAAGAGCATTCTGAAATCTCACACTTTCACATGGCATAGTCTTGAAAATGTGTAAATATATTGAGTTCTAAAAGTGTTCACAAAACTTTGCAGCTGCTACATGCAAGTGCTTTGGTATTTAGAACTTACAAGCAGGCATATTTAGATTATCAATCAGCCATTTGTAAAGTACTGCAGTAACTAAATTACAGCTCAGCCAGCCTAGCCTGGGAGTGCCAGTCTCCACTTCTAATGATTTCAACATCATTCTTAGAATTGCATAGTTCTAAATACCCCTCAAAACTTCCAACCTGGTCTAATTCTTTGGAAAATATAATCCTTCAGAAACAGTACTGAGTTAATACTTCGATAGGATAAAAAGGGATATCCATGATGCTGATTAGAATGGACTGTCAGTCTGACAAACCATGAACATGAAATACAAACTTCTTGTGATCATTTAACTCCTTGCAACACAGTGTCCCAAAACTAGGCTGCTCACTCAATCTCTCTGTTAAAGCAACTACTACTTGCTCATGTACAATTTTAGAGAGAATTAAACATAAAAGTAATATATTTCTTAATTTCCTGCCCTGAACTTATGTAGTATTGCTGCATTTTGTTGAAAAAGCTGCCATGTTCCGCCCTACCACTGCATGTATTTCAAAAGTAATTGAACTAGTTGTTAAAGTATACAAGGAGCATGCACACTGCAAAACTTGTTCAAACAGTTATTTCAAACTATTTCTCTGTTCTAGTGGACAGGAATGTTTGTACAATGGCTATTCACATTTGTCTACACTTACTATCTTTGCTCTCTAGAATAATAGCACCATTCCCCTTAGGCAGGAATGTGAAATCTTAAAACACGACCACAGAGGCTGCCCACTACTGAGTTGTGAACCTGCTGTTCTCTGGACCTATTTCGATTTCTGTTTCTTAGTCAAATCCCAGTGACATGTCTCTCATGTGGCTCAGTAGGGCTCATATGAAAGAGCTAGCATGAAAGGATTGCAGGTCTGTCCATTTGCTGCTAGTAGAAACTATATCTAGTAGATGTGAGCTAACGATCTAAAATATTTTGAACATTTGCAGTCAAAGAGAGTTTGAAAACTTTGAACTGCAAAGATAATACTAACTCTGAGGAAATGAGATTTCTCTTTCTTATATGCAGTTTATTAATTTGGGGGTTGAACAAAAAAGAACAGGTAAGCACCAAGTAATTTTAGCTGGGATCTGAAAATCCAGAATGATCTTTTGGAGAAGAGGGCTTTTTTAATAATTTTTCAGATATTAAGCCTTCCATCTCAGCCTATCAGCATATTTTGTCCTTTCCCTTAGCCTGATCAAAAACTTTGTGTGCCTGTATGAAGATATTTTTTTCCCCCAATTATTTAGGGAAATTTATTCTTGGCTTTAAGGAGAAGAAATAAGAGATGGGCAGCATTCTTCTAATCAGGCAGTCTATGTTCCATCAAGCTTCTCCAGATGAAACCACTGCCATTGGGAGCTGCCCATGGGCTGACAGCAGCCTGCAGAGAAGTGACTGGGGAATACGAGAAAATACCTTTGTTGTAGCATGAATAGTTCATCCACTTTACAAATACGAGCAATGTAGACAGGGGCCCTTCTATATGTGTCATGGCAAGGAGACCAAAACTCTCATGGAAAGTGCTAGTTTAATGGTTCTGGCACATGGCCAACAGAAAGGACAGAAGGTCACACCCTTTCCAAAGGTGCAGAGTGCAAGCTGGTGCTGGAGGAGAGGTAGGCCCTGTATCCACTGGCATAAAACGGTCTCCCACTAGTTGCTCTGATTTATAGGAGCTGTAGAAGCTCAAGCCCACTTCAAAACCAAGGGGATAAAAAACAAGCTTTATGCCTCTTGTGTCCCCGTCTTTGTAGTTATGAATTCTGCTCACTTCCCTTTTGGAACCCCTACATTTTCATCTAAATATTAAAGCGACCTCCAGGTCCAGAGACCAGCTCAGACTTTGTTTACAGCTACCCATCTGCTTTCCAAGCCACAGACTGGTTATCTGTCATCTTTTCACATTTTGCTTATGGATATTCCAAAGTTATATCAAGGAGATAAGTGTCTCTTTTACGCAACCAGCAGTACCTCAGATAAAACATTTATTGTAATACATTAATCTATATGCATTAGTCTCAAATATTTGGGTCTGTTGGTTTGAGCTACCTACTCATCAGCTGGCATCAAAAAGCAGAACACCTGCCATTTTCTACTGAAATAAAAGAAAATGTATACAGATAGCCCTGTACAGCAAAGAAAAAAACCCTGCAGCTCCTTCCTCATGAAAATGTAATCTTTATTTGTAATACAGATATCACAGTATGAACAGAAGTACTCTGTTCATGTAGACAAGGGCTCATATTCTCCTAACAAAAAAAGGGCTGTCTGTACCCAGCTCAGAGGAGCCCTTATTACACATCTGTTCAGATACCACTGGTTGCACATCAGGATGTCTTTCAGCCCAAAGCCTGATGCTCTCCTGAGTGGGGGGCCACAGGCAGAACCGCCCTGGGCTTCCCACATCGAAGTGTTCAAAGCAGGGGGAGCCAGGCTCCAAGCCTGGCAGTCACACTCCCTTTTCAGAGAAGATAAAAGCAGCAGAAGAGAGTTACAGCACAACCGCAGCATCTCAGCTGTTAAACAGTACTCAAACGAAATGTGTTTCTGGTTAGTTTAAGGAAGGATAAACAAGATTTAATATCTGGCAATGAACACAAGTTGGTTTTTTCCTTGCCCTATTAATGATATTTGGATTAATTCAGATTCATGCAGCTTCCACTCACGTAAGACTCCGTTCCATTTCCTAATTTTCCATCTTTTTTATTTCCTAAAACATGAGTTGTTGAGCTAATGAATTAAAACACTCTGAGGTTTGGTTTTGGCTCTGTGTGCATCTGTGCTCTTTTACTACCATAATTCAATGTGACAAGTTTATTGTCCTAACAAACACTAGCACCTATTGTAGAACTATAATAAAAAAAGAAAGATTGCCTTAAGCAGCACATTTTCTTCAGAGAAGACCAAATACTACCTATTGACATTTTGTTTTCCTCACATCATGTTCCTCTTTTCATTCCATAGTGGTCACTAAACATGCAAGTCTGTAGGCAAAGTGGACTAGATTAGACTTTAAGGATCAGCCTCTGCAATGAGCTGGATCAGATGGAATTCATTCTTCTTATTAGCTTTCAGCTGATACTTATGAGCCTGAACTCAGGACTTCGTTTGTGCAAGGCACATTAAACACTGTGAATGCAACCCCTGCCCCAAGGAGTTTGCAGCTCAAAAAGACAAGTATGCAAAGATAAGACAGATAAAAAAAGACCCTAGGACTTCGCAAAAAACAAAGTCAAGACCAGCCTTTGCTAAATCAATGTGCAAAAAGCCAACACAAATGAGAGGTCGATTTCTCCACAAGAACCAACTTAAATGTTTCTATACAAATCAGTCATGTCCAGTACAAGGCTAGCCCTCCAGATGAATGCCTGTCCAAAAAAACACAAATCCCCACAGGTCTACAGCTAAGTAAATAAACTACAATGACCCAAAATAAAATGAGAAGCACTCTGTTTTTCAAGGCTCACAAAACAAGATTTTAATTATGCATATGGTCCTTATTTTACCCATAATAGTTCTTTGATATATAGTGGCAAGTCTTTAATTCATTGACAGAATAACATACTCATGTAACCCATCCTATTGCTGAGGAAATAATTAAGCCTTGTCTCCTCGTATCTCTTTGAAATGCCATATTCAAGAACAGGTCTTGGAATATTTTACCAATAGAGGAATGACACAAGAGTAACACACACAGAAACTAAAGAGGAGTCTGTCACAACTTGTTCCCTGTTAAAATGAAAAAATCATTTTAAATTGATATTTCTGCAGAGAAATGTTAATTCATTATGGGTCTGAGCACAGGTAACAAGGCAGTTACCCACCACAGAAGGCTCCTTTAGGAAAAAAAGTGCTCTCTTCTAAGCTATTCACCACACTGCTGATGCAAGTGCCCTGGCAAGGTGAACTTTCTGCTGAAGCAGGATTTTTGGCATGGGCCAGGGCTGGTGGTAAGTGCTTTGCAAAAGCACTCTTTCACGTACCCTTCAGTCCTGTCCTTCTCCAAGCACAGCAAAAGCGTGACCTGAGGTCTCCAGGGCTTTCTTCCCCTGCTCTCCTCCTCAATCTTGCTGTGGCAGAAGGAACCTGACCCCAGTCAGGTCCAGTCCTTCATCTGTGGGCTCAATCCTGCCCACACTACCAAGAAGTCTCAGGCTGCCTTTCAGAGATAAACTGGGTGGAAACACTGGTCTCTTCTCTTTCAAAGTAGTTATTTCCATGCAGCTGAGTATTCAAGAATCTGACTGAGAGTAATTAGTGCATTTCACCATATTAAGGACTCTCAAATTCCTGTTACTTTTTATCTTTGTGAAGAAGGTCTGTGTCACCAAGTGGCAGAGATATGGACTTTTCTTTCAAATGTTTTTATTTGATATAATTTATTACATTCATCAATGCCTAGTGAATTGGTGAATATAAGAAATTCTATTGCATTCAGCATCCAAGCAGACTGCATTAAGCAGTGGAGGAATCAATCTGACACTAATTCCACGTTTTATGATATTTTGTTCAAAATGGTTACACAAATGCAGCAGGCATCTGTTTAGAGCATCTTTGGCACTGTTCAGAGAATCTATATTTCACTCAGCTTTCATGCCTGATTTAAATTAATTACTACTCAGGGGAGGGACAGGAAACAGACACAGGTACATACGATGCCTGTGTTACATATGCATAATTCCCCTAATGGAATGAGAGTGGTGGGGGTTGTAATTTTCAAAGCTTCCCACTTACCCTACTTTTTCTGCCTCAATCTAACTAAAGAGGGTGCACAACCACAGCTGTTTGATACAATGAGATACCATATATAGTCCGAGGAGGAGCAGGCAAGCATCCTCTCACATCCCTAGAAAATTCATACTCATCCCAAACTCGACTCCATCAGACAGGCTGAGAGGTTCCACTTTCAGCCCTTGAGGACACTGGTGGAGCAGACCCCCACCTGAAGCAAGCAAATGAAGGGAACCCAAGGGCTGGAAGGGAGCAGTAGCTAATTAAACTTTTCAGCAGGGATAAAATTTGGCAAATCTACATACAAGGCTAAAATCCCTGATTAAGTTTAGGAGTGCAAAGGAAGTAAAATCCTGTTCTTCTCTGCATTGGTGAGGACCAGCACGGCACTCCGCTCAGAGAGTTTATCTCACTGTATGTGAAAGTAAAAAAACCCTAAAAAGATAAATTATTCATATTTTGTTTTGCAACTAGACTTAGAAAAAGGAAGTCATTAAATATGAGGTGTTTACTGCATTTGTCGGTTACTAAGAGGAACAAAAACATACCTTTCGCTAATAAAACATTTTAGCTGGAGCATATAGCATTGCATTTTAGTAGATCTATGCATACCTCTTTATTTCCAGGCATAGAGTGAGGACAGAGACAAATTTTTCATACAATTTCCCTGGTGAAAGTTTGCAATTGAGACTTACAGCTAACATATTGAAATATATTAATAGGGTTTAAGGCTTCCATTTATCTTCATTAAAAGCAGTTTGAGTCTGAAAGCTGACTTGAGGATAATTTTTCATATCAGGAATGAGAAGACAGAGGTTTCACCCCAGCTCTTCAGCTGACTTAAGCAGTGATTTCAGACAATTCCCATCAGTTTCAAACACAAAAAGCAAACTGAATAGCACATATCTCTCTCCAAAGTAGCCTGACATATCTTTAAGAAAGTCTGTGAAGGAGTAGGAATATCGTAGGTGAACTAATTTCTCTTGTCTAATGATTAAGAATCTAAGCAGATGGACCTCATATACCTAATCCATCCTGCAAGTTTTATACTCTGCGAAACTCTGCAGCAAAAAATGACTTTAAAAAAATGAAGCATTTTGTAAAAAATATATATTTTTAAAAAATGAAGCATTTTGTAAAAAATATATATACTGCTGTTTTTAATGAACAAAGTGCTTTTCAAAAACATATGTAAGTCAGTACAATAATGCAAAATTTCATGCCAGAAATTGCTTGGGAAATCATACCTTTCCTGCTAAAAAAATTTTACTAAAATTTACTAAAAATTTACTAAAATTTACTAAAATATTACTAAAAAAATTAGTAATATATCTTCAAAGTGTTATGCATGCAGGCAGAACAGTGCAGCGTAATCCTACTGGATAAAGGTTTAGAAGAGGAGTGATGTCCTTGTGGTTTCATCTTTTCCCCTTCATGCCCTGCTGTGTTCCTGGGACCATTTGAAACTCCTAGGTGGGAAAGCAGCCAGGATTAAAACACGGAACAGGACACCACAAAACCCTGGGATCAAGCTCAGCTGCCAAAGGTAGTGGTGTGGGCTTGGGGGTGTGCTGGGAGAAGATGCAGCTGAGGGGAGAAGTGCCTCTGTGACCAGCTTTAAGCACTGCAGTTCTCTGTTTGGTCCTTAACAAAGAGGAAAGACTGTGCAGCTCTTTTTTCAGATTACAAATAGTCCATGGAAAAATGAGGCTGGGAAACAGGCACCCAGCAGAGATCATAAATAAACACTTTGTCCCAGATTTGTGGGACACTGAATTTGTGATCTTTTTTGGAAGAGGGCAACAGGATATTGCATTTTTGTTCTTCAAGTACTCTGCCAGAGTACCACAATGCACACAAGCACTGCACAATCCTGCTGTAATTTCTGTGTTGCAGATAATACCTCAGCTGCAGACTTCACTGTTTCAACATCCTTGTTGGTGCTCAGCAAATCCTGCAAGACTTACTACATCTTACAAGAGCACCAAGCAAAGTAAGACTAGGGTAAATGTATCTTGAAATGGTCTGAAGTTAAAGGGATTTAAATTTTCTTTCTCCAGTTGGAAGGGAGCTCTTGGAACAATACACCTCTTAGTGTCTTGAAAATTTTCTGTCTCTGTTTTTTCTCCATCAAATGGGTATAGTGATACATACTTCCCTTGGTAAGTGCTGTGAAATCAACACAGGAACATGCCATATGGAGCTTGGATATTTTTATTGGTAGTATTACTGCTGTTGTTTGTGCATTTGCTCTGAAACTACAGTTACTGTGCGAGGACATCAACCAAAAAATGTTACTACAAAAACACAAATGTGTGAATAAACACCATAAAGAAAATTCACACACGCTCAGTTAAGCAAAATGCCTTGCAGAATTAGGTCAGACTCTTCAGATAACACTTCCGAAATTCAGGTCCCAATTTTTATTAATTCACCCTTTAAACAAAATTCAATTTCTATTGCAACTGTTTTTCAGCAGTGCTGTGAAAAAAGCCAAAGCACCTTCCCAGGGATTATGCCAAGCAGTAGTTTTGAACAGGTTTGGGGCAATATTCAATGAACTGTAACTAATCATTTTCATCTTATCGCCTACAGAGTCATTGCTTTGGAATGATGTTTGGCTAATTTTCCAAAGGACACGTTTACTATGGATTGTTCTACATCGCTGTCAGGAATGACAGTGAGCCAAAACATACTCTGCCAAGGGAAGTGTTTGGTTGATGAAATTATAAATAAGTCATCAACCAAAAGTCTGTTAAAATGAATCATCATTAAATGTTTCTCTAAATACAGTGTTTAATATCAAACTCCAAAATAGGAACTGCAAGACTGTCTTTCCCTACCTCATTCATAGATCTCCTCTTTGAACATAATGAGAATATTAAGTTAGTTAATTTAAGCTATATGTGCATGCAAGCACATGCAGAGAAGCAAAGACTGTGATATGTTTTACATAAAGCAGGCCATTGTGCACTGATTATAATGTGTAAAGAGGAAATATGTTTATACCACAATCTATTCTAAACTCAAATAGGCAGCAGTACACTGTGTTTATAAATACAAATGCAAAACCTATGTTAAGATAATGTTAAGGGTCTGGATTCTAACCACAAACCCCAGGAAATTCAAACCCCAGGCCCAAACTTTCAAGCAAACCTTGAAAGTTTGGGCCTGATTCTGATTTCCATGTTACCCCAGTGTCTTTAGCAAAGTTTGTACAGGAGAAAACAAAAATTTCAGTCTGAGGCTCTCTAAGTATGGCAGGGCTTGTGCAAAGTATTATCATATTTAGGACTGAAGGCTAGGTGCAAGAAAACAATGTAGGTAGCTGTGGCAGTGTCCCCCAGGGCTTTTCTTGGTCTAATGAAGTGTGTATATGCATATGGGGGTGTATGCAAGGATAGAAATGTGCAGTTTTGACAAAGCATATCCTCAAAACTCTCTTTTGTTCTTCAAGACACACGTAGACATTACAGAAAGCTTGGAGCAGGCTGAATATTATCAGTTTTCTGTGATGCATAATTTACAGCATTACATTACCACATTTTAAGGGGACTATAACAAAGGGGCACAGCCAGACACACAACTAAAGTATTAATCAAGAGACTTCAGTGAGGAAGGAGGAGGAAATTACCTAAGTCTGTGCAGTCCTGTGTGATGTTCCAGTGCACAGCCATGACAATAAAAGAAAATCTGATAGAGGCAAGTACAAGGTTGGATTATTCCAGGTAGATAAGGAAGGGACATGGCAATGAAGAACAGCTGATCTGGTGATAACCTCCAACAACTGGAGCAGATGTTGGCGCTCCTCTCTCGGCAGAAGTGAACAAACTTTCCAGATGGTAATGCTGAGACATTGGAGCAGCCAACAAGGGTCTCCTGTTGTTACAGCATATTTCATGTTTTACCTTTCTGCAGCTTTCCATATATACAAAATTCCATATATACTTCATTTAGTAAAAACAGCTGTGAATATCTTATTTTCCCTAGCAATAAGGCTGGTGCTCTGATGAATATAGCAAAGCCTTCCCTGAGACATAATCGATTATGAGTGTCTTCATGACAATGAATTGTGGCATTCATGGACATCTGTAGAGCAATCCACTTATCTAGAGGGGACTGATAGTTGGTTAAAAAAGTCACCGTGTTACAGTGTGTTATGTCTCTCAGTAAATGCTCACCCAAGACCTGGGCCAAACTTGGAAGTCACAATGTTCCTGAAAGAACCGTGAGAGAGTGGTTTAGGTGGAATTTAGGCACTAAAATTAGCAAGCCACAAAAGCATATCCAACTGCTTTGCTCTTAAGCAGCTATAGATATCTATAAATGGAGCAGCCATGTAGCACAGACCCTGTAAGCTCTGCTCACATGGTGCCAAAAACCCTCACTTTGAATGGCCTTAATCTGCCTAAAAGGAAAAGTTGACCTCCTCCTTTTCCTGTAGTAGCTAATGTTTGCTGAACCTCCTGAGGAAGAAGAGATACAGGCTGCACACTGTCCTTTGCCTGAGGCAGTCCCCACTCATGCCCTGCAATACGTCCAATGCTCTTCTACCAACTGCCCCAGAGACTCACAGCTGTTCCTTGGAATGGAGCTTCCTTGTGGAAGGCAAACATCCGAGAGGAACAAGACAGTGTCCATATCCATGTCTTACTGGCAACAGTGGCAAAACTGACTCCCAGACCAAAGACAGGAAGGACCAGATGGCACGATCTGACTAATCCGGAAACACGTATGTAACCCTTCACTGACATACCCAGAGAGAAGAACTGACAGTCTTCAAAAAAAGGCTGTCCACATTGCTTCAACCAAAAGAAAAGGAAGTCCAAGGCACAGACTCTGTGAAAGTGAGGAAAGGAAGTGTGCTAAAATAATGGTGGATGCTGGTGGAGTCCCAAAACACATCAAGAAGAGTGGAATATACCTAGAGGAAATGTTTCAGTAATGGTTGCGTTTGCTTAGATGTATACCATTTTCAAAGGAACTACAAAAGGGAAGTAAGACCATGTTAATGAGTTTCTGTTCCCAGTTAATGAAAATTATACTTCTGATGTTTCTCCTGGTTTTCCATACTATTAATCAAATGATTTTTAATGAGACACCACTTCAGCTGAGAATACATTGATCATCTTTCCATGAACACTGACACACTTAATGCAATCAAGGATCATTGCTTTACTTGCTAGTCCTAAAGTTCATTACTGTTAAAAGCCTGAAAAAATATGTGTGTGTTGTTTGCTATTAATTCACAGTTTATTTAAACCTTTCTTTCAGGTTAGCTGATTCATGACCTCTGTGTCATAAGTAAAAGAGTAAGCACTTAAAAAAAGCTCTAAAAGTGATCTTAAACGTGTAAGGAGATGAAAATATTCTGGCTGTCGTCCCAGTTGACATATTCTATTGAAAACCAGGCATCAACTCAACTAAAGGAGTCTTCCATGGGCAAAAAAGATTATGAGAGAAAACTCAGGATCAGTCCATTGTTCCTACCCCAAGGGCAACAAAGAAAATTCCAGGAAACTTGTTCTTTATTAAAAAGCCATAAAGAAACATACTGTACAAATAAGTGTGCCAGATGAGAGTGCTTCTATATATGGCTGGATCTAGAAGACAAATTCAGAGATAAATCCTGCCTTCAGCCAAAAACACCAACACAGACCATCACAAAAGCAAGGGGTAGATCTCCAATAAATTGTATCCTCCTTCATCAGCCAGCTTGAGACACTAACACATGTTTGAACCTCAGTAAAACAGAAATCATCCCAAAGGAGTATATTCATTTCTTCCTGTAAGAAGAACATATTTGTGCATATTGTTGCATACTGTTGTTAATGTGTCATGGGAGATCCATACAGAATTTCCACTGCATCTAGAAGGAGTTGTTTCCTGAAGTGTGTATTCAAGTATTGAACTTTTGTAATATGCTCTTTCTACAAAGGACATTTCTACAAAGGACATGGAGCCAAACCCAAGGAATTCTTAATCTCTTTCAATTCTTGATCCTCTTGAAAGAGGTCTTGATGTTCATTACAAATTTTTGCTTCTGTTAGCAGCTTTATCAGACAAAGATTAGATAAACAGGGTTAGGCTGACAGATGGGTTCAAGCCAGAGATGACTAAATCATACATTCTGCCGGAGACTGTGTGAACTTCATCACAGTGCTCATCACCCTGTGGTGAAAGGAGCCCTCAAGGCCACAGCACACAAGTTCTGGAGATGGCTGCCTGACATCATATTAGTTGTGGTTTTCAGGCTTTATTCCATTTGTTGTCATGCTGATATAAATCTTGAATAACTCCATTAGGGATTGCTGTCTTAGTGGGGCAGCCTAGATTTGCATCTCTGGAAAGTGAGCTCAGCTCCTGTTCCATGGGACCTTACTTGCTAGACAGAGAGAGCATGTTCAGACTCCTCACCTATTTACTCTCTGATCCTGATAAAAAAGTAGTAACTAGCCAATACACATAGAAAAAGCAAGATTATTTAAAATTATTAATAAAATATTTGCATAATAATAAAATTATTAATAAATTATTTGCATAAGAAATGGTTACACCCAAAAATCAGACTCAAGACTTCTGAGAAGAAAAGTATTAAGAGGCTGGAGTTTTGATGGATTTTTGTTAGTATTACAGCCACATAACAAAACATCTAAATCCTTATCAACTCTATATTTTTTGTTTTGCTTCATAGCAATTTTTAAAGCATGTCCCACAAACTATTTGCAGATAGTTAGGGGTTTTTTGTATCCATAATTTGATGATAAAACTGCTTTGTAGTTTCTATGTAGTATCCTAGACTGCTTCTCTGATGAGAAATATCATGGAGTTTGTTTGTTGATAATCCACCAAGTGATAATATAGGTGATAATACACATTTATTGCAAGTATCAGGCATTTCAGAACTCATGAATGCAATCAAGGCAGCTCATGCACCAAAGCACGTAGAGGTGCCATCGTGTTAAAATCCTAGTTCAGGTTCAAGATAAACTCATGATGTTGAAATTGGATAAAAACTCAGAAATTAAGAGATGACTCTCACTGGAATCACCAAGACAGAGAACAACATGGAACTAAGACAATTATGCAGGAAGAATAGATGTGTTTAAAAGAGAGGGACAAGTACAGGGCCTTGTCTCTTCCTGAAACCAAAAATAATCTACAGTAGACACAGGCTTATCTGAATCAGGGAACTTTCTGTATCTGTAAGGGAAAGAAAGCAAGAAGGGGCAAAGACCACATAACCATACAGATAAATCTGAACAATATCTTCAGAAAGAAGGAAGGAAAGAAGAAAAAGTAGGAAAGAAAGAAAGAAGAGAATGAAAGAGAGAGAGAGAGAGATGTATCTATAGCACTTCAAATATCTGGGACACTAAGAAAAAGAAGGTGAGTAAGGTTTTTCCCCTGGGGAACAAGATAAATTTTATAGGAGGGTCTTGTCCAAGGGGACAGGCAGCATGCCTTAAGTTTTGCATAGTATTATGCTCAGAATTTACAGCATCTCACACAAAGTCCTGCAGACGTTTCTAAAATCTGAGAGTTCTGTTTGTTCTCTGGGCTTATCTAAACTTTGAACTTTGTCCAGGCGAATCACCAGGATATCACTTGCAGGTTGTGCCTCATAGGTATCGTTCCATGAGCAGCTGGTGTGTGACTACGAAACCTTTGTCCTGATACACCAAAATTCTATCACACTAAGTGACAGAAAGTCTGAGAGTTCAAAATGTCACCCTCAGAAAATGATACAAGCAGCAGCTCTCAAGATACTGAGGTGCTTAAAGTACTTGTAGATGTCTGACTAGTTGCCAGATGTTGTGTTTTGAATTATAATTTCATACAGAAAGTGCTCACATCAAGCCATATATTATTCATAATTTGAAATAATTTTTTTAAAATTTGTGTGGTTAATTTTTTTCCATCTTTCAAAGGAAACCTGAAAGGCTCATTTTTATATCTGAAAATGTACCCAAAGCTTCTGAAGGAAGTCTCTGTCTTCAGGCAATATAATGTTGTCTTCTTTGCCATTTTCCACAGTGGTTCAGTCTTTTCTCTTTGATGTGGTCTCTGGCACCTGAAAAGCAAGTAAGCCCATTTCAGCTTTTATGTGCCAGCATTTCAGTACCTCCAGCCACCATCTTAGTACCTACAGCTGAAAGCTGAGGCTGGGGAATAGGCAGAGGAGTGTGACGGACATCCTGAATTACATTCCTACACATCCTGACTTCCAATTCTGAAACCAACAACGCAGCATTTAACCAGAAATCTTTACCACCAGAATCAAATAACTTCCAAAAAACTAGGATTTATGCACATGTCAGAGACTGATTGCAGCTTGTCAGACACTCCAGGCTAAGTGATTTTAGAGCAATTTCTTCAATTACTAGTCTTTTTGTTTGTGAGGACCACCATGAGGAGACACCCAGAAATCTCATCACTCCAGTAAGGACCTGGAAAAATATACACACTTGCACATATACATATATGAACAGGCACACACATGCACAAGAGAAAAAGGGCTATAATGCCTGCAATTTCCTAATTTATTGACTGAATTACTTTTTTGAGACTGGTTAAGCAGACGCTGTGCTGGGTGGTTAGTGATTATCATTTTTCTGCCGTGTTAGGGTACTTGACATTTTCGTTCCCCAGTGACTTCAGTTAAAAACAAATAGGTCTACCTGCAGTCCACATCTGATTGCCAGATGGTCTTTTTGCCTATGAAGCTCCCATCTCCAAGTGAATTCAAATGACCTCACACATACATCTTCAAACATTGCTATCTGACCACAAAAATGTATGGAAAACGCAACATCTGTACATGTCCACATCCTAAATCCCTGTTGTTTTACAAAATATATTGCTTGTCACCCTAAAGTCTAAAGCCTGTTAATGATCTTCAGGAGGAGATGTAAATGGTAGCCTATGAATTTAGAGGTTGTTTGTTGTATTAAACTGTTTAATTTCAACCAAAGGTCAAAAGATAGAAAACTATTCATATGAGTTCACTGAAGCAAACAAATATATCCCCATTAAGTACTTCAAATGGCCCCCAATGCACAGCAGTGTGTCACTGTGTGTATCTATTTTGTGCATATTATTAAGCAGCTGATGCATCCAAGCAGTCAAAATAAACTTGAGATACTGTGAAACTACCACTATACTAATACTAATACTGTGAAACTATCACTAAAAGTTCAGAGCTGTTTTTACCTGCGTAACAAAGGCTTATCGAGCCACACCACCTGTAAGGTTCAGATTGGTTCAAGGGGGTCCCTTGTCATATCAACGTCGTTGTACATGTAAACCCAACGGGAGGGTAAACACAGGTCCACTCAAGTGACCTCATGAAAAAACAGATGGAATATAACAAACATTTTCCAAACTGCAATAAACTTCTAGGCCAATTAAATATGGTTAGCTTTGGATGGGAGAGGAAATAGTTTTCTTTGCTGTTAAATGTCAAAAAAAATATTTCCTTGGGGCATAGAAACTCACTTCATTTTTGGAAACTTGCTAAAATTAATCAACCCTTTGTGAACTTTTAACCGAAACAAAACAACACACAAAAATATAGAAGTATATAGGGGAATATCAGAAAACGGAAGCGGGACAAATGAGATTTTGAGTTATGTGGTACTTACATTAGTAAGAACTTTTTCTCATAATTACTTAACCAATCAGCATGGAAAAACATTTGCATTTTTTGTTTAGCAGAATATGAAGCTGAGGATAAAAAGGACTGTTTTATTATTACTCCACTCTTCTAAGCTTAAATACAGTCATGAAAAGCCAGACTGAGATATTTTTTCATGACATAGCCAGTGTGCAGCATTTACATTTTCTTTTTTTCTTTTTCTTTTTTTTTTTTTT
>VXAX01005813.1:73500-98983 GCA_013399835.1 Leptocoma aspasia | reverse complement strand
CTTCTATTTTTTTTTTTTTTTTTTTTTTTTTTTTTTTTTTTTTTAGTTTTTTGTTTGTTTGTTTACAAAGCAAATTTAAATTTTGGCACCTAAAAACTGTAATTTGCCTTCTGTGAAATTCATTAAGATGATTGGTTACCAAGGAGAAAATGCCAGTTTAAATTGTTTGTCCCTTCTACTCTAGTGGGACTTCATTTTAAAAGGGAAGAAATCACATTTGAAAGCCTCCAAATAGCAAACCACCCCAAAGTTCCGGCATCCCAAGTTTCCATCACTGATACATATTTAACTCCTTCGAAGGGAGAGCCTTCATCACACAGCAAAGTCAATAGTGGCCATCAGGACATAAAGAAAACATTGGAGAAATTCAGTTAATCTATCCTAGCAGACGAGGTCATGACAGGACCACGTGCATAAATAGCAGAGGTATTATTTTCAGATGTAGATGTTCCAAACAGGAATGGACCAGCTGGGAAAAGGTTTTCTTCCAAGTCCCCTGAATAAATGGCAGTTTTTGGCTAGGGAGAGTGTGAGCTGGGGTGTCATCCTTTTCTATCACTGTCAGCTCAGGGGAAAGTGGGAGCAAACCTCACACCAAAGACACAAAGAAAATCTCTTCTACTGTACCTGAGGGGCAGTAGTGCATAATGGCAGAAAGAAATGAGAGAAACTGCTTTTGTACTTGCATTTGTTTTCATCCTTACTGACATTTTTGCCCTGAAGAAGACATATTGAATATTCAAACTGCAGTTTGCAGTGTGGCTTTGTGATACTGAACTTAGATGGGCTCGTCAGCCTGTGCAAATGAGAACTGCCCATTTGCCCCACGCTTTAAATCCTTGATAGTGTAGGGATTAACCACTTACTCTCTAAGTAATAAATGCAGTCAGACTAATGTCCCAGAGGGTTTTTCAGCATTCTGTGTCATCTGACATTTAAAAGTGTTTGGGCTTTTCCCAAATATTCCCTTCATATTCTGGACTTGTAGCAGTAACCCACAACCAAAGCATTTCCATTCCCTTGAAGCCGCTATTGCAAACACTTTTTGCACCGCTTGTCAGATGTGAAAAGAGGATGATATAATTGAGCCTGCTTTAAAAAAAAATCAAACTGACATAATATTGCTAGTAACTTGACAGCTTTATGTAAAGCCTTCCCCTGAAAACCCAAGCTGATCACACTGTTGAAGACAAGCAAAGGTTAGGGAGAAGGTTTAGGCTCTAGGACTCCTAGACTCAGCCTTTCAGAGGTTCGGTCATATTTAGCTTGCCCTTTGACATGACCCAGGCTTAAACAATAGCTTTGTGGATATGCTAAATGGCCACATCTTGCCAGTTGCTGCCAAATTAATGAGCCCATGTCATTTTTAGTTTACAGTTCAGTCATAATGCAGCCAAGTGGAAAATGAGGCAGGGACCGTTAAGGAGTGTCACGCAAATTTTCAAAGGGTATAGTCCCTAATTCCTCACTGCCCCTTTCAGAAGTCTCTAATCATTGTTCACTTTCCTCCCCTTGATTTCTTCAAATCCTCTGAAGATCCCCCTCATTGGGCAAAGGAGGCTGGTCAGAGAAACTAGGTACTGGTGACTCAATGCAGAAGAATTGAGTAGGAGTAAAATGCAACCTGCACTCATGATTTGCACGAGAGTTTAAGCAATCTGAGTGGTCACCTGAATTCCCCAGCTCCCACCAGGGGCATACATGCATGAGCGTTGCATAGTTACGCAGAGCATAAGTGTTTAATAGCTTGAAGGGACAGAAGCAAAAGGAAGCTTTCATGCTAAAAGGAATTATTTTAAAGGGAATCCTATCCAGAAAAACGCTTGGAGTAAAGAAAAAACCCATAATTTTCTACTGTTTCTAAATTATTTACAGGCAGGAAAACTTAAATCAATGAAATCTAGCATCCCATCTGCACTTTTAAAACTCTTTTCTTGGCCCGTGCCTTAATCAAAAACCCAAAACTCAGTTCAGCGTTGCAAAGCTTTCTGCTTCAGTCCTACAAGGATGCATATGTACAGGTGGTTTTACATGCTTTCAACCTGAAACCACACAAATCTTGCCAGCTTTCTAGTGTGACTTTGGAATTTTGAGCAGCTCTGCACTTCCCTGTCTCACTCAGCTCACACCTGTGGTTTACCTTCTCATGACAGCTGTAACTGGCATATTTCCTCATTCTTAATCCATCTTTTTCTATATCTTCTGTCCCTGTTTCTCACCAGCTGTGGACCTCATTCTTCTATTCCACAGCCTGGGCTTCTACCTTGGAAATGTCTGAGCTTCTCAAAGCTCAGCTGTTGGATTTTCTTATTGTGTGGCCTTGTCCGGATGCACAGGATTCTCTCCTTGGCAATTGTCAGGGATCAACGTTCACATTATCCCTAGGCAGCCTCCATGGTTCCCTATTCAACTCAAATTTGTCCTTGTTGTTTTTAAATCCTGCCTCAGACATGCCTCAGGCTCTCTCATACAATTTGTCTCCCTCTGTTCCTCTTCTTGCTCTTCCTGATTGTCTAGCACTTGGTTTCCTGTGTCCCTCCAGGATCTATGTGTATTCCTTGAAATTTTTACTAGGACTATTCAATTGAATAAAAAATGGTTTTGTTTTGTGTTGCATTCACACCCTTTTGGCTGGAGTATAGAGGGTGAATTTGCTAGCAGGAATATTTGCAGACGCAGCAAATTTGAAGAATATAGGTCAGAATATTCTTGGAATACGAATACAAGTATTTGCAAAGAAAGTCAGTTCTAGGAGGTACATTCTTCCAATTGGGAAGCAGAGCGATTGTCACATGACCTCTGTGCCCATCCAAAATTTGAAACACATTTCACATTTTAAAGACAGAATTTTCTCACGGAACTTCTTGCAAACCATTTACAGACCCTTGGTTAGATTGTGGTGCTGCACCACATGCCCTAAATAGAGAGCAGTTCAAGGCCACACAGGAAGAGCCAAAGAGATTGAGCCTGTCTAAGAAATAATTCTTCCCCGGGGTTGCTCCCTATGTGTGGAGGTGAACAGTTGATATTATCTGGTAGGAACAGAAATACTTAGGAATACAGAAATCAGTCCTCAGAATACCTCTGGTTGCCTTGGGGTGCATTTCAGGTCATCCTTCTCTCAACCCAAGCAAGCTTCTCCCAAAAGCAGGTATGGTCCTGTTCTCCTGCTCCAGTCAGAAGCCTATTCCATCACCATACCCATCTTAATTTAAGGAAATCTCTTCCAGTTCTCAGTCCTGCCTTGTTCCTAGCCATTTCAGATACTTGTGTGTTTCTGATAAGAACACCATTAAGCTGCCGTTAAGCTGTTTTTTCCTTCTTAAATGCCAGCCCATGTGGTTGCTTAAGCAGCAAGCAGATCCTCAGACCATGTCATTGGACTAAATGCTGTTGAGCAATTTTAGTTTTCTCTTGTAAGATCAGCTCTTGTTCCCCTAAATGCATTCCAAGTCAGCCCTTCTTGGCCTCTGTTCCTATCTGAACCCTTCTTTCTGAAACATGGGTGCTCAGAAAGGCACATTTTATTTCAAGGGCCTCACTGGTATCTGAGGGATTAGCATCAGTCCCATTTTATCTAGTAAAAATGCCTCTTTTGGCATATACTGTAACCACACTTGACTTATTCATTGCTATATCATGACCATATCTATTTTGTGTTCCTGTTATTTTCAAATGAAAATCTTAATTTCATAGCAAAATCCATGCTACCTAGCAGTAAATGCATGGTCTTAAAATTTGCACTAATGACTGTTATCCTATTTCTGTTACTTCAAACCCAATGTAATTCAGGTTTTCATGTTATAAATTCTGGCTCACTGCATATCCTCTCCTTTTCTGCTGATAACAAATGTCATCAAAACATTTCTATGCTTTCTACGAAGTCACTTTCTCTACCATTAATTAAATCCTTTAAAAATTTTAGCTGTAGATTAATCTTTGAAGAGCTCTCTCAGTAACCCTTAGCCAGTGAGATGTTCCTTTGGTTGTCTTTTTATCTTCCACAAGTTCCAATATCTTCTTTACATAAACTGTTAATTTCTTCTGTGAGACCATATGATATGTTTTACCGAAGCTGAGATAAAAGAGATAATTCTTATCTCCTTGTTTAACAATGTAGTTAACAAGGAAAAAGTCATTATTTTAGTCTTGCTTGCTTCACCTTTTTCTAATTCAAATCCTATTTTTCACCAACTTTCGTGTGTGTAACTATCTTTGTCGTAGAACTAGCATACTGCTGAGGTCAGACTAAAAGGACTAAAAGGCTCAGACTAAAAGACTAAAAGGACTAGTCTTCCAGCTTGCCACTTTCCTGTTTTCTAAAATAGTATGCACAACATTTGCTGTCCTCTAAGCAAATACTACCAGATTTGATTTAACTCATTTATTCATGATCCTGTCACCACAAATTGCAGTCTCATCTTTCAGTTCATTAAGGACTCAGGAAAAAGTTATCCCTTCCCAAACACGTGCTCCCAATATCATGCTCCTTCTCAGAGATTTGCAAATCTCCATGCCCTTTCCCTCATTCTTAATTGTCTGCCCTGTTCCCCTGTCAAGAAAAAGGTCCTACAGAAAGGGGGGGGAAACTCATAGCTTCTCAGACCCCATTTAGACTACGTGGAGGATCCACACATCCTTAGCAATACATGGTTATCTTTTTTTTTCTTCCTCATCTTCTTCCCTCCCCTTTTGCTTCTTTTTACGCGGTCTTTGACCTCAGCAGTTTTTGACCATCCTTGTACTTCTGGTGCTGGTACTTGCCTCCTCACTGTCTCTTAGATCTTGCACAGGACCTGAGCACAGTGCACCAACCTCATTCACCAAAATCTGTCCCAATACCCATGACCAGGCACCATCTCCTCATCTTCCCGGTTTTTCCAACCCTTTCAGACACTCTGGTAAAATAGAGCATAACTCCTGCAAGCAGGTGCTCTTCAAGAAAGGCCTCTGCTGATTTAACCCCATTACAACTATGAAAACAATTACAATCTTCCTTAACTGGCTGCTTTCAAAAGCTACCATAAGCAATGGACAAACTTGAGACAAATTAGATTGGGTGCATGAGCTATATCCTGAGAGAACAAGAGGCAGATAATTGGCATGGATAAAGCAATAGTTAAAGTTACTCACTGTGGTGTACAAAAGGTCTTTTTCTCCCTTTCTCTTTACCTTTCTTTCTTCTTCTTTCTGTCTTCATTTTTCTTCTAGCTCCACATTTCTCCATCACTATTACTGTTCCCTGGATTTCCCTACAGCTTCTAGAAAGCATCTTATAATACCATCTCAGATGCTTCATTCTGAAGTCGTGGAGGTGTAAGGTACTGCTCTGCCACTTGCTGCAAGATATCAGTCCAAAGTCAGTACAGGAAAATGCTGACATTGGTTTCAGTTAACCTCTCTGGTGAGGTGAAGGGAATAGTGGTCTCACTTGAATCCTTCACAGGAGTTATTTCTCCAAACCTATCATAGTCCACGGAGAGAAATGGGGGCAAGGAAGACCAGAGTTGGGTGGCTCAGAAAACAGACAAACTGACTTTAGAAAGGTGTCCAGGACCAACAAAAGAGATACTGAGGTACTGCAATAGTATCTACACCAAATAATTTTGATATTATTTGGCAGCAAAGAAATTTAGATCACTACCAAAGTACCAGCTTTCTGTGTACTGCTGCTGCTCTTGTGTCCTACAGAGAAACCCTCTCTCATCAGTGGCTTAACTTGCCAAAGGGGTGGGCACATGTTCTGTTGGCTCTTCCAGCACCACAGCAGAACGAGCAACGGAGAGCTGTAACTCCTTAAACAGCTAGAGTTGCCAGAAGAAGAAAAGAAAAGCACAGACTCAAAAATACCACCAGATCTATGTTGAAAAATCCTTGGTGAAAGGCTGACATTTGCTTCATTTGAAGCCAAAGACCTCACTCCCACTGAAGGCATCATTCACAGTATAGGCCTGTAACCCTGACCAAACACTTTTTTCTGTGCAGCTGAATTTTTAGATTATGCACATATCCAATAGCATGCAAATCTTGGCTTAGGCAGTTGTAGATGAAGTATTTGAAAGGCAAATGTATTTCTAATGGCAAAAGCTCATATGTAAAGTCACTGAAGAACTATTTATTATATTCTAATCTCTCATTTAGTGGGTATTTTATCACTCACCTTCTGACCTTGAGCACTCTGCACAGCAGTTCTGAAGCTACCCCAATTAGTTACTTAGAACATAGGCTGACATGGTCGAATGGCTTGGCATCTACAGACATTCAGCCATAACCTGAGCAGCTACATTTGCTTTAATCCCATAAAAAGTAGGCAGGAATACAAATGTGCCAGATTATCAGCTGAGACAAACTAGCTCTGCATCACTGGGCTCAGTGATGCTGTGCTGATTGAATCCATTGAAGCATTTGGCCTCAATATATCCTAGAGAAACAGTCTTTCATAAAAATAATCAATGCAAAACAGTGCTGTCATTGGAAAGCCTGGAACTGATGCATGTTAGAATTACTCAAGTTCTTTGGTGTGATATTTAAACACCACTGTTTGAATGCCAGGGAACTACAGGCCAAAGAAACTGTTCCAAGTTGGATTTGGTAAGCACGGGGTTCTTCTTTAAAGCACATTAGTCAGAAAAGTTCAGTCAAAAGTCATATGTAAGATTATTAGCTCTTGTGCAGGGGTTTTCTCATTTGTGTTGGCTCTTCAAATGCTTTGGAAGCTGTACTGAGCAAAACACTGAACAGCTGAAGATGGTTGTGCTTGAGGCGGGCTTTTTTCCATGCCTTCTTCACTGTGCATCCGCTTGCTATTGGAATACCACAAGAAACAAATTCCATTCTTACAATCATAGTTTTGGGAAAGTAGTTCTGTAAAAGGGAGGGGAAAATATTATGATGAAGCCTCCTTTTTCCAGCTTTCTTAGTATTAGAGACAATGGACCCCGTGGTGTCTCATATAGTTAAACAAGGGAAGGGACCCAGCAGTAATGAATAGCATAGTCATGCTAAAATAATGTTTCTAATGCTAGGATTCCAAGCTGTGAAATGATCACAGCCTTAAGTCTGCAGCTTGAATATATTGTGAGAAAGCCCCTAATTCCCTGCTTATTAATGCTGTCACTGAAACACACTCATTAATGAATTAAAAGCAAAAAAAAATTCAGTATGTGAGGCCTAATAGGTGGCCCTTACAAAACTAATACCTTGGGCTCATGTAAGTGTGAGCAACCTGCAGGGGCCAGGCAGTTCAGGGACCAGCAGAAGTTCCTCAGCAGCATCCTGAGGCTCCCGGTGACCAAAGAACCCACAGCACTGGAAAGGTCTAGAGCAAGGTCTAGAGCAACCATGAAACTCAGGATCAGTTGGACTGCTTGTAAACACCACAGAGACTGGAGAACCTTTTGAACACAGGGCAATCTATGTAGCCTGGCAGGTGAGTTATCTAGTTGAGTGCCTCACAGATGAGTCTGGCTCACATTAGGTCCTCTATCAATAACCTGGCTGGAGCTCCACATGGGAATATTGTTTTGTTCCCATATCCTTCCCTAAGAATGTGTTGTAAAATATGAAACTGTGTGGACACTTTAGTCTGACTGGGTAACCTGTGTTATGTGTTCTCATGACGTTATCAGATGGATCGGTTGGAGCATAACTTACTTCAAGTATAACAGGCACACTAGGAAAGACAAGCTATGGCAGACATGTCCTTCCAGGCAGTGAAAGCAAAACAGCTAAATTCATTTTCCTGCCTCTGACACTATGGCTCTTCTGCTCTTTCTATTTTATTTTCATACCTCATATCCCAAGTAACTTTGAAATCAAATTCATGTTCACATATGATGAATATATTTTATTGATCTTTCCTCTAGACTGGCCCAAGGCTGAACTGCTATTCATATGCAATATTGTCAGCACTCCAACAAAAGGAAAGAGGCAACAAGTACCTCTTAGCCTGAGCTCCCTCTCCCTCCTTCCACTCCACTGGCAGCCTCAGCTTTCAGCTGCATTGAGCTCCTGAATGGCCTGTAGGTGTCCTTCGGAAGGAAGCCCTAGCAACCACTTTGAACATGGTTTAGGCAGAGCAGCCTCTGTGAATTTATTGTGTACCATGCTCTGCTTCTGTATTCAGTTACAAGTATTATTTGGCTCTAAAGACAAAAGAACTTGGAAGTTACTTTCATCATATTAATTTCATTTCACATCATGTAGCTCTAGAACTGGATTTGCGCCTCCTATATATCAATGCCTCTTAAAGTACAGCTGAAGCCAAAGCCAGACTTCAAAGCAAAGTTAAAGGTGCATGTGAACGCATAAAAATGTATGTGTTTTGCCTTTTTTCCCCAACCTTCTCAGCTAACTGTGATGACAACACTAGCACCCCAGTGGCAGGTCAGTATGCTGCCAAGCAGTAGTTCAGAGCAGATCTTCTCACCAGGTGGGGAGCGGGGCTTTACCATCCAGTTACAACAACTGCAGCAAATCCTCCTCCCATCCTGAGCAGGGAGCTACATCTTCCTTCAGTCCCTTCAGTCTGTGGCTTAGACCTCTGGCTTGCCTTGTTATTTTTTTTAACCTACTCTCTAGCCTGCTGATGAATAAATGAATTTTCCAATGAATATTGGAAAATTCTGGGCAAGCTGCCTTATGTCTTGACTTCAAAAACTCCTGGCCAGTCTAACACAGAAATGGAGACTGGAAGTGAAACTGTTGGAATAAAAGCCTATAAGAAATACAGAGAGAAAGAAAGAGAGAGAGAGGGAGACAGAGGGAGAAAGAGTAGGTCTTCTTTCCCTATTTTACAAAGGTCTTTTTTTCCTTTATTTGCATGGATTAATGAAAAAGAACAGCTGAAGGGAGTTGTTAAAAAACTGTGTTCTATAAACACAAAAAAAAAATCCTTTTTTTTCTGCACTCCTTCGCTCTATCCACTAGTAACCAGTCCTAGTTACAGATCTGAGGTTACTGATTAGTATCTTGGACTTGCACAAATGCACAATGCACAAATAAGACTGTCAGTGTGTTCTGAGTAGAGAAAAGTTAATGATTATCATGTTTATAGCTTGAGTTAAAATGAGACAGCCATAAAGACAAACTTCTGATAAGGTAATACCCATATCCTGGTGAACTGTGAGTTTTCTACTGTGCACCAAGGTCTCCAGTCTCATTACTGAGTCACTTGGACAAACTGCTTATGAAGTTGTTTAACCTAGCACGACTACATTTGATAAGTTTCTGTAGGAACACTAGCATAAGTCCTTGCTTTGGCCAGCTGCTAGTGTCCTAGACCTTCTCTTGGGTGTAACTCTAAAGGAGAGTTATTTTTTCCTTTTTTTTTACTTTGAAAATCCAACAGAGTCTATCCAACAAGAAGGCAACATCTCTAAATTGTGGTTATGCAGCTTGTATGTACATTGGTGCAAACCAAGTGTTTACTTTGGCTATGTCATGTTGCAGTAGATGGGTCTTTCATGAGCAGCATGAGAAATGGAAGAAGCTGCCAAAGTCAGAAAGAGACCTTTGTCTTCAGATCCCAGACCTTCAAGCAGTAACAAGTGCCATTGACTCTACAACTGCAGTAGTAGTTAGGGTACTCATCTGCTCTGTACCATTTTGCCACAAGTGTAGACTGTTGTTGTTTTTGACCTTTTACATATGCTCGTCTAAACAACAAAAAGACAAGTGTCTTTTTGTTCCATTAATAAGCCTATTATTTACCCTGCAGACAGAGCTTCATATAGTAAGAAATTCATGTGAAGCATTACTCAAGTACAAACAAGGTTATCCAAAACTTAGCATGATCACTCTTGCAGTCACTGGAATTGGATTGGAACTCAAGCCTTGAAACACAGAAGAGGTTGGAGAGGTAAGATCCATTTCGTCTGAGAGAAAAGAAAAAAATAGTCAGCTGGATGGTATCTCCTCTATTGCCCTAAAAATTATGGCCAACTGATTAGGATGAGTGGTTACAGACAGTAAAAGAAAAGAGTGAGGAATAGATATGAAGTTCAGATAAAAGATGCAACTGCATCACACTTTAGGCAGAGATTAAACCCTGTGGTATTTTTTGCAAACATTGGCCTGTGTACAGCAAAAGGATGAAAGGTCTAAACTCCAATTTAGATACTTGAGAGATCTCAGAACACTGCAGATAGCCAAGAGCTGTTGGTGGATTATTCAGTCTTTTTCTGTGTGTTAAATCTGGAAAGGAAAAACAAATCTCAAGTAACATGGAGATAAAATGGAATAAGCAAGCATAACTCTTCATTCAGAAAAGCTCTGGAAAACCAAAGGACTGCCTTGGGAGATTATGGATAAGGAGATAGACGAAGCTTTTACATTTTATAAGATAATAAAACAACTATAAAAATATTTTCTAGTGCTTATACTGTCTTAGCTCTGAGAAACCATAATATATTGACTGCATGGGCAGCGTATGGAATTGTGTATCGAGCTTATGCTTTGCTGGTCAACACATTGTGATACATGTCTGGGTTTAAGTAATTTGTTCATGTGGTTTTTTGATATTAAGCTACAAGTAAGGATTGCACTTTAAAATAGGTTTCACACAAAAACGGAGCAGAACCGCATCGGTAATTAGAGGATTCCCAATGGTATTGTATTTTTTTGCTTTTGGCACAGCTGGAAACTAAAAGTATCTTAGTTGGCAGAAGTACCTTAAGTCTCTCCAAATGGGAAAGGGTTTATTACCCATTGCTATTTTTCAGTTCCTAACCAACTAATGACCCTCCAAAAATAATCAGAAAGACAAATGCTGTCGCCATACTTCAAAATCAGAAGAAGTAGAAAGAATAAGCCTTGCACTTAACAAACAAGTATTTTTCTTGTGACTTGATGACTAAAACATGACATCAAGCAGCAGTCCAACAAATTCCAAGCATGTGACTCCCAGCCACCTGCTAGGAGCTGGTGTGGGGCTAGTGAATATGCAGTTCTTGCTGTCCTTTGTGGTTTAGATTGTCATCGTTGCAGAGATAAATTTGGAGCTCTACAGATCCTGTCTCTTGGGGATTGCTAACACTCAGAAGTGGAATGAGTTTGAAGAAGTGGAGTCATCAGAGTGGCTAAATACCACAAAGAAAGACCTGTCATAGGGAGAATGGGAAAGTCCACAAGGTAGGCATGAGACACAGTAACCAAATTAGCCAATCCAAAAGCAGCAAATTAAGAAACAAAGAAAAATAAATTGCAAGAAAACATGCTGTGATGGTGCATTTTCCCCCCACAACCCCCACCCCATCCCAATGCCACATTATGATCTGAGAAATGCTCATTAGACTTTAGCCCTGATGAACACTGCCTGGGTTCAGGTTCTCTCGAGCTTGTTAGAAACACTGTCTGTTCCCAGAAACTTGTGTTTTCTAACAAGCTTCTGGTTTTTTTAATGAATAATCTTGGAGACTTAATTTTTTCTTGCCTGAATAACAACCCAAGTGGAATAATGTTTTTGTTATCAAACTTTCAAAGTTACCAACCTGAATTGTGGCCAGGAAGGAAAACTACTGTGACTAAAGCCCGCTGTCTTACAACCCTATAAACAGTGGTCCAAAATGAGACCCTTTGAGCTCTTCTGGACCACAGCAGGTGGCGGACAGTGACCTCCCTCTGAACAGGGCCTCTCAGAGCCAGCAAACTCTCAAGTTTGCCATACTCAGAGGACCACTGAATGACAATGATGGATGACACCAGGATGCCTCAGGATAACCTTCAGAAAAATGTGAACATGGGGCAGAAAGGGTCCCCAGGGAAAGTTTTGGTATTAAGCTTTGCCACGGATGCTCTCAGGACCCTGACATCCACTTTGATGACCTACCTTGCATCACCCATCTCTCCAATTATTTTCTAAATTGTGACATATTTCTGTTACTTTACAACTCATAATGGAAGGTAGCTAGCTTGCTGGCAGTAATTTCAGAGAAAATGAATTCTAACATCAGTGGCATTAATACTGTGTAGTCTTCTGATCTCAGTAAATTTGGCTCCTTTGGATATGTCCTATTGCCAGGAAGCTGAATCATCACAGCCCCAAATTTATAAATCTTATTACCAAGATATTCTAGTAAGCATATATTCATATTTATACGTGCAATTATACATTTTTTTAATTTATATATTTAAAAATACTTGAAGTTGGCATAAGCTCATATAGAATATACCCAAAGGACAATATACAGCAACACTCAGCCATAGGCCTGTAGTGTCTGAACTAATCTCTCTCTCTACATTGCTGTTTCTCTGCCTGTGGAGCTAGAGACTGTCTGAAGGAATTATGGAAGACCCCTGTAATACAAATAATTATCAAAGCAATCTGGCTGAGCAAAACTGTTTAACGGATGGCAAGCTGCTTCACACTGTGCTACATTATGCTTTACCAATCAAATGCCTCAGTAGTTAATTCATTGAGCTCCACATGGATTAAACAGGCTAGAGTGCACTCATCGTCTCCTTATGCAAAAGGAGAAGATTTGGTTCAAATGTTGATTTGCAACATGTCAAGAAATGTTTTCTTCAATTAAGTAATCTCATATTAAAGAGAGTTCCATGCCAGAAAAATAAACAGTGCAATTTTCTACACACATGCAGCAGCTGTATGCAGGATACAATCTTATGATTTCTGTGAGGCAGCTCTTGAAAGCCAGAAATTAATATTTATATCAGGATCACAGCTACAGAAGTATTAGGCAAATTTTCAGTTCAATTACACCTGTATACATTATAGCCAATTCATTTCTAGTGGATCTACACAGTTTAGTGGAGATCATAATAGATCATAATAGAGAGAGACATGTCTTTCAACTTGGTGCTCCTTAGTGAAGAATTAATCCACAGACTTTGCTCCACACAAACTTCACTATTAATACTCCTTTTATGCAGCTGAATCCCTCACAGAAGGTTTTTTTTTTCCTCTGGTCTGAAACTAATTGATTGGATAAAAATAGGTAATTATTACTAAAAATAATAACGGGCGTGTCTTCTCTGGTCATTACTACTAAGGAGAGGAGAGATACAAAGATAATCACCCTCCTAACAAAACAAAACCAAAACTCCATCATTGTCAGACAAAAGAAAGGTACAGAAGAGTAAATGTACTGTATGGTTTTATGTCATCTTCAAGTCCAATAACGAGGGGCTGACCACACATGTCCTAAAGTCTATGTAGTTCCAGCAGAGGTGATTTTTGGCCCTCTGACAGGGAGTTTCTATTAGTTGAGATAGACTTAAGGAGTATATTTTCACAGGGCTTTGTGATGGCATAGCTGAGTTATGAATAATTACTTATATCAAATCTGAGAGCCCAAGCAGCACACCATTATGCAGCTCATTGGTTTTCCTGGGACACTGCCACTAAGGCAGCTTTGCTTCTCTCTGCAGTTTTGCTCACACAGCTGCAGTAACTGGCATGCAGTGGAAGATGGCTGGGCTCCTTACTGTGCTATGACACATGCAGCAATGGAACAAAACCCCGGGAGTGTGGCCCAGGGGTGAGAGGATCCAGGCAACTGGGGAAGCCCACACAAACATAAGTAGGTCCAGGTCATCATTTGGTCCCTCCATCAAACTTTTAGAGAACACAAGCTATGGTGGGGTTGCTGAATATTTTTTTGGTTGGGAGGGGAGCGTGGATTTTTATTTTATGGGGGAGACACATTTAAAACCTGATATAGTGAGTCAGCACATTGTTTCATATTTTCTAGGAATAAAAACATCTGTGATTTTCTGTTACTTATAATGAAAAGAACAAAATAAACAATTCTTTAAAATGTAGACAACCTAAATATCAATTATATCTATTGATTTGCCCTCAATGTCAGGGCCAAATCAGGGGTAAATGTGCCAGAAAAACTGATAATCTACCAGGTACTAGATACCCCACCAACCAAATCTCATAAATTCTGTTGGAAGCTTTAGAAGATGATAGTCTGACTCACACCCTATTGCTCTGAGCAGAAACTCAAAGATGCTGCTATGTCCTTTGCAGAGCCAGTGACAAGGAAGGCCTGTGATACACTGTGATTCCCTGCTGCTAGCCTTACACCACCTCATCCTTGGTGTGATCCCATTGGGGCCAGGTGTCCTGATAGAATGTTATGCAACTGCTAGTGGTCTGATTAGAGCCTTCATCCATAGCCACTCAGTAAGCACAGCCTAGGAAACACGCTCAGACATGGTCCCTGATCCATCCATGCATGCATTCACACCAGCTTTGCAGATGTATTCTAGCACACAGCCAATATCCTCTAGGAAAAGCCTGACGGTGCTGCCCATATGGAGGACAAGATATAGTGACCAGCACTGACACGCTGTGGAAATTGACAGTTTTCTCCCATATTCCCCAGTTCTGGAGTTTGTACTGATGCTTAAATATGGATGGGTAATAGAACACCTTGGACATGGAGCAAATTTGAATTTAAGTGCAGGAAAAGGCTTACATTCATATGACAAGCTAGAAGCAGTGAAGTGGCCAGGCTGTTCTCCAGCAATGAACACAAGTATCAGTGACAGTGTCTAATCAACTAAATTATGGCATAATAAACAATTACTTAGTCACAAGATTACAATGTATTTTTAAATTTAGGTTAACAATTATTTTTTAAAAGCTTTATATTTTCCTGGCACTGTGAAATTTTTGTGTTTTAAAAAGGGTTAGAAATTTCTTCATGGGAGAAAAACAAATCCCTGCTGGATATCAGTAGGTACCACTGCCCTGCACAGGTAATATGTCTGAAGTAACATCTCTCCTCAATTCTGCTTTGCCTCCCATTAGAGGAGGATTAGCAAAGTCAGTAGGTTTTCTTCTTGTCATTGACTGGCTGGGGATAAATCTTTACCTTCTATGCACAGGCTTTAATTTGCTCTAACCTTTGCCACAGAGATGCTGCAAGGACTAAGTGCAGCATCACATGTAAGATCTAAATAGGATCCCATTAAGCAACTGGCAGGGAACAGTGCAGGCAGTAGTGAGTAAGCCTTTCCCATCAAATTCCTGTTTCATTCCAGATGAGCTGTTGGGTGCAGTAGGTAAAGTCCTGTAAAGTTCACCACGCGTACACATATACACTTTCCATTTCATTTGCAATGCTGACACCCTGTTCCTACAGTTTGCAGAGACTGGGATTTGTTTCAATGGTTTTAACTGGGCCACTGCTTGTTCTCAGTTTCCTGTTGCTTTGATCATGGTTTTCCAGCGCTCCTCCAGTAAGTTGTATCCTCCAAGGTGGATTTTCTCCTTTCCTGTGCTGGGCCAAAGCACCTAAGTGACCTTTGATTTTTTTTCTTCTTCCCTCCTTTTTTTTTTTCCCTTTGGCTTTTTTTTTGTTTTGTTTCTGACTCGCCATATGTGAGATGATTGTGCCCAGAGGAATTCCTTTCAGAGTACCTAAGCACAAAAGAAAAACACCCGGCCAGTTCTTTTTCTAGAGCAGTACAAACATTTCCTTAAACCTAAGTGTCTCAGGAGGGGCATTGACAGAAGGCTCCTTTCACCCAGAAAGCTCTCTCAGTGCTGAGCTGCCGGTGAACCCTCAGCCGCCTCCTGCATTTTGACGTCACTGATGGAGCAAAAGTTTTGCCAATAAAAGCAGTCAAGTTCTTTGATTCCAACTTTATGACAATGGAAAGGAGGCCAGGGCCAATCATGTTGTGGTGGGGTTTATTAATGGAAAAGGGCAGTGGGAGCCAGTAACTCTTTGGCAACTTCATTCCTTTGACTACTGTCCCCCTGCCTTGCATTTGATGGATGGAAAACTGCCTGCTCTCCTCTTCACTGATAGCTTTCCCATGCTAATAATCTCCCCAGTAAGACGGCCTGGACTAACATTAGGAACTTGCACAGCTTGGGAAGGGCAAAGCAGATCTTAAAACCACCCATGTGATTTGATGGCTGCAAGGAACCATGCTAAGAAAATATCCCTGTACTCTGAACTCATCTTATTAAGAGAATAAATCTGATTTCTTCTTTGAGCTCTCCTCCCCTGTGGTCTGAACTGCTAACCCCTTGGTTTTAATAGATGAGTTATGTCCCTGGACAATGACACAAAAATTTTAGTCCTATTTTCAGCATATCCCAAGAAAATGAATTGTGATCTCTCCTCAGAACTGTTTCAGAATGCTTCTGCCTGTCACTGCACTAACAAAAGAAGGGGTCGACAATTAGCTTATCAATTAGCTTATCAGGGGATCATTTTTCCCAGGTTCAGCATGGTTGTGTGCTGAGGAAAGGGATTCTGTCCCTAAATCCCAATTTGAGGAAAGGGTAGACAGTTATTGTTTTTCCCCCCTTCCCTGCTCTGTCACTAAAATTGCCTGGAACTTGTCCTCCAAAGCAAGAACAATCCCCATTCCATGGACCACTGAAGAACAACAGAGATAGGGGGACATCTGCTTTAGTAGCCAAGTCAGCTTTAGGAAGGACCAAAATCAAACTAGCTTGTCTGGAAGGTAAGAAAGGAGAGGGAAATGCCACTTCTCTGGGAAAGAAACTGATAGGGGACCTAAATGTCCCTTTCTTGCTTCACCAACCACATCACAGAACAAGCTAGAGAACAGAAGTTTTAGGAGCTCCTTTCCTCTCCACTTTGTGATCCAAAGCACTCTCAGTGCAGTCAGAAGTCACCCAGTCTGGATGGTTATTCATGCACCTTTGCTGGGCACAAACAAAGAATCAAGCACATAAATTACATCCTGAGCAGTATGCTCCTGAACACACTTCCCAGGGAAACAATAGCCATAGAGGATAGGAAGTTCCTGGCAGAAGAATTATGCAGCACAATCTAAGATAATGTCAATAAAAATTCTGAAAGAGCACAACTCCAAAGGAGCCCATGCTTTAGGGCATACTTTGGGTGTGATGATTTTATTGCTGTTTGTGGAAAGAAAAAAAAAAAGGAAGTATTTAATTTGAAATAAACATCTCCAACATTTGTAGATCTTCCATCTAGAACATTTGTTGTAGAATTCAGATTTCAGAACAATCCTTGCTAAGAGACTTTACAGATAAGAACAAAACAATTTATTCCTCTCTTTGTCTGACAACTAATAAAACATCTGTCTCCCCAAAAGTGCATTGCTTTAGATAACTAAATCTTAAAAGTGCATAGAAAAAAAAAACCTGCATTTAAATACAATTTATTAATTGGCAGTTGTGGGGGATAAGGATGCTAAATGTGAGGATTTGGAATTTTTATTACATGGACCCAGATTCATAAGGAAAGTTTGATATATGTAGGTTGGGGGGGGTTATAAAATATGTAAGTGCTAGTGTTCACAATATGCTGTCCAAGTTTTTCACAGCAACTTGAAACCAGAATTTATAGAGTGCTATTAAGATGTCTTGGTTGTATGTGTTAGACCTTGATAGCAGCTGGATTAGCCTTAATTTTTGTATTTTTTATAGGACGAAGAAGAATGTGGTTGTGCATCCCAGCATGTGAGTGAGTTATTCAAATACAAGGCAGCAGCCAGAACAACAGGAAATCACATAAGAAAGCCCAACTCCTGGTTGGCAGAAGCACATTGACCTCTCCTTCATGTCACTGGGTTTAATACTCCAACTTCACTGTAAAAGCTTCTTCCCCAAGCCTGGGTTCATAAACGTGTTAGTGGTCCTTGATGTTCCCAGCAGAGGACAGTAAGGAAAACACAGCCCTGAATAGCTCACATTGATTGCAGCAAATACAGAGCAGGAGGGTCAGAACCATTTCCCAGCCCAGAGCCAGTGCTGTAGAACTGAGCAGCTATTCATAGCCACTGGATCCTCTCCAAGCCGTGAGTGTAGATTTTCTTGTATCATCTTTGCAGAGAGGAATTGTAGTCCCCAATGCCTCCCGCCTGATTTGGATAGACTGTTTATTTGTTTAGTCCTGTAATGATATTATCCACAGGGCTAGAGCCACACAGGGAGGATCAGGAATTCCTGGGGGAGAAGCCGTGTGTTTATTACCCTGACAGCCCCGTGTGACACAAGCCAACAGTTATTTGTAGTTGTTCTTCCCCTCTGAAAACTTGCAGCATGCAGCCGTGGGGCGAAGGTGTCTGATCGATCTCGAAAAGGCACAAGGCGAAGAGGCTGTCACAGGGAAAGTGGTAGGATTAGCACGCTAGTAACTCCTTGCCCGACTGCCTACAAACAACTCTACCTCTGGATGTTTTTAAATGTAAATGACGGGAGGGGGGGACATCAGAGACCGGAGTCTCTCAGACATTGATAACACTCCCAAACCTGTGCATTTAACTTGTCTTTCAAGAGCATTTAAGCCGCGCAACACAGATTTTAGCCGGCTTTTGTCAAAAAAAAAAAAAAAAAGCCCTGCGTTTTTAAAACAACAAATAAAAAGAAGCACCAGCACAAAAAGCTCTTGCACGTATGTGCATAAACCCAGCGAAAGGGGAAGAGGGGCCAAGGGGGAGGAAGAAGTTTGCTGGTTGTTGGTTTGGGGTTTTCTTCCTCTTATTTTTCTTTATAAAAAAAATCGTTTCCTATTTTAATAAATATTTAATCATGGAAAGGGAGGGGAAAGGCCAAAAGTAACAAAGAACTGTAGGTTGTTTAGATTGCTTGGGAACTCCCTCTTTGCAGCTGACCATTGCTACATGTAGGTTAATTTCCACATGGAGCTGGAGAAACTCTATCCCCGGTTTGTGAAGTATGGGTCAGCCGAAGCATGTTAATCTGTTTAGCATGTGTGCTTCGTGGAGGTGCCAGACCACCGCCGTGCAAGAGCAGAAGCAGCAGCAACCATAGTCCTTAGGGGTAGTTAATAAAGACTTGAAGGGAAACAAGTTTATAAAGGTTTCAGTTCGTGCACCGTGCCAGCTTTGGACATTTCAGGCTTCCAGCCCTGAGGATCAGAAAGCTGAGAAATCCCCGGGCTATTTACCGCAGCCTAGAAGGCGAAACGCCGGTGACGCAGCCTGCGCAGCCGGGGGAAGAGCGGGAAGAGCCGTGCTGCTACTTCTCCCCGTGAAAAGGGGGCACCAGCTGAGTCTCCCCAACACTCTAGGTGCACCCCGAGTTCCCGTAGTCCCGCACACAAGTGAATCTTCATTGCTTTGGGTAGATAGAGATGGTTTTGGAACCTCTGTTTTAACCTGCACCCTTCCCGATGCAGAGCCTCACACCCAGCTGGAAGCTTGAAGAGTCGTACGAGCCACTGAATGAGATAATAGCAAATAAAACTCCATGGGCTTATTCCTACAACCCCCCACAATGCAGACTAATCAATGTCTCGTCTCTCGCTCGGGGATGAGCTGCGAGACATGTGGCGCTCGGGCTGACATGCCACTTCTCTCTCATCTTTTTTTTTATTTTTCCTTTGAAATTCTAGACACTTATTAAAGCATTTTTAAATAATCAAAATATTTGCTGATGAGTATTTATTTTGACAAGGGTTTTGGTTTGGCTTTCGACTTTCCATTCAACTATATAGACTTCAGTATTAATTTAGTGTAAAACCAAATGTGGTTGAGATTATTCTGCCTCGATGCTGATTTCAGTCATTCGCGAGAAGTTTTTCTAGTAGATGAAATGAAGTCACAAATAGATCTCGTTCCATTTTCCAGCGTGCTTTGCCATGTGTTCTTCAGAGCCAAAGGAAGTTGAGCCCTGATCGACAGGAAAAATATCCCGCGAACAGATACATACTGTGGTCGTATCCTGGAAACAAGGGCATTCATGCAGTCCCGTGGTGTCGCTGTCCCCGCCGTACTTAAAGCGGCCGAGTGCTTTAAATCGAAGCTCAGAAGAAGGCACGGACTGGGACGGGGTTAGTCCCAGTAATCCGGAACCGAATTACTCCACCCCGGCGGAGTTCTGCAGGGTGCCCTTTCACTGCTGGGCACTCGGACCCCAGCCCGGAGAAGGAACTCCATGTTTGGACAACCTCCACCCGACAAGGCTTTTTTGTCTCCAGGCCTTGAGCGCTCGTTTCTGTTGCATAATGCATTGACGGCTGTAAGATCACAAGTAAGGGGACAGAGCCAGAAGCAGCCGCGATATAAGCGCAGCTGCCTGGAGAAGCCTCTACCCGCTCTCCTGCTGCCTGGCAGACCGGCTCCCAGCCGATCCCTCCACTAATAACACGCACGTGCACTATTTCCCTTGCTGCTTCTTCACATGCAGGGAACAGTGGCAGTGTCCGTGGTGTCCGCTGGCACCGGCTCATCATCGGGTTGGGGTCGGGCTTCTCTCAGCGGTTCCAGCTCCCTCGAAGAGACGAAGCTCAGCACCAAAAGAGCCCCCTGTGAGATTTCCTGACCTTTCATGACATCTTCAGTAGCTTACTTTCCCCTGAAAGGTGGCGTATTTTTACTTTAACATTTTGGAGGTTTTGTTGTTTGGTTGGTGTGTGGGCATTGTTTGTTGTTTTACAGCCTTGCGCGCACTTTTCTCATTACGTTTTTTATTAATGCTGAAAGAATTGGTCGAAATCTAAACCGTGAGCTATCTCTTATGCTGGCATTCCTTGCCCTCACTGTTACCTGTACTGACAGAAGACACTTACGGTCACTTTCACGGGCAGCGCTTGACGTCTCTTCTGAAGCCAATCTAACACATGAGTAAAACTTCCACTGACATCGAGCGTCCTTAGGCCGAGATGTGCAGGCGGAAAGTGTCAACTATTTCAGAGCAGGATATTCCTCCCAGTTAGTGCTTGCAGAGTGAACAAGCACACACAGAGATGCTTTAAAAATTTTCTGGGAAAAAAAGAAGTGTTCTCTGCTTTTCCAGCTGAAATCTCTTACAAAATGTTATTTCCTTGAGGAGCGCTGTGGTGAGGGGAGAGGGGGGGGGAATGGAGGTAGTACTCCTGGATTAGCACTGTCGATTAACGTGAGAAGCCGTTCTCTGCTTAGGGCGTTTAATGCTCTGAAGCCACGTCCTCCTCGAGGGGAAGCAGAGAGCTCCCTCAACCATTGCTCCTTGTCCTGAGCAGGCCTGTTCAGGGTCCTACAACTGGGCAAGGAGCACGTGGGGACATGACATTGTCATTTCAAGCCACTAAAATCCTTCTTATTGCTCTAATGACCTACAACCTATTTTCTTTCTCTGAAGCATCCGGTAAGACCTATTCTGTTTGAAGTAGTCGCTGTGCATTCTGATCACAGGCCAAGTAAGAGTCCTGCCAGAGGAAGTTTAACAATGAGTTTAGAGAAATGTGTGTGTTTTGAACTTGAATTATGTTCCTGGTCAGAAACCCGGGTGTTCCTCTCGCCGCAGCTCTGCTTCTGGTCATCTCTGCTCCTTTCGGAGCAAGGAACTACCACTTTCACTTCGGTCAGTACTGCCAAACCAGGAAAATGAGCCTGCAGTGGCTCATGAATAATCGCGATAATTTAATGGCATCTGACTCGCAGACCTGTTACACCCAGTAACGGCATCCAGTCGGTCTTTTCAGAGACCAGAAGCATGGCATAATTATGTGCAGATACCAGGTTGAGTTTCCAGTGAGAAGGAAAGCTCAGCCGCCTTCGAGCCCGCACCGGCGCAGTCGCAGCGGCAGCGGAGGTGGAACAGTGTGGACAAGGAAGGTCCACGTTCAAAGACAACCCGCACGGAAGGGGCGGGCAAAGGGTGACGACGGCTTCTTCGTGCTGCTGCAGGGTGCGTGCTAGGTCGGGGGAGCTCCCCAGACACGATGCAAGGAGGCCCGGCGCACCCCTCACGCCAACGCGAGGGTGCCGTGGGCACAGCCACCCACTCGCGGAGAGCGAGGGGAGAGAGGCGCGGAGCCACTATGCGTTGAAGAGTCACTCCGCGGCTGCCAATCTGGCGGGAAGCACTGAGGCATTTTAGAGGCGAGGCAGAGTGCCAGTGCTGGGAGATCCTTCTCCGCCCGTGCCGAGACGAGAGGACGGGAGCCTGGCTCACATGGGAGGGCCAAAGCGGAGGGGATACCCATATCCCCCCCGGGCTTTCGGAACAGCCCGACAACACCGAAAATGTCAAGTGGGAGCACCCGCACGGTGAGCATCCCGCTGGGAGGCACCAGTCCCTCGCCAACAAGGCAGAAGAAAAAACAAGGAAACAGCAACAAAACAAAAAAAAATCTGCACAACCCAAAACAACTATCCAAAACATGCACGAAAAAAGCTCTGCCAAATAATCCACCTCCCTCAAGATCAGGACGTGAAACTAGGATTTCACAAAAGGCAAGGCAGGCAAGCATCAGTTTCCATGCATAGGCCGGGGGCCGAAGCAACCTTCCCGAGTGGCTCGAAAGCCGTCGCCCGCGGGGCTCCTATTTGCCGTCTGGCTCCGCACGGGGACAACAGACGGGTCCCACCTCCTCGGTTTACCCGCCGCGGGCAAAGGTTTCCGTGGCAGGACGTCGCCGGCTCCGTTCCCTCGGCCGGCGTAGGGCACGCGTGGGGCCGGTGGACACGCGTGGGAGCAGGCGATGCCCTCCCGGCGCCCTGCCGGCACCAGGCCCACTTGGGGCGGTTTCTGCACGTCTCGGGCCGAACGGCATTACGAAATGCAGTACCGCGGGCCAATAAATTCCCCCAGCTCGACACAGAGTAGGCTTCCCCCTTTAGAAGCTCTCCACGTGTAAAGAGGTATTTGGGTTGTCTCCGAAATAATAAATCCTAACAGCAGACAATAAAATTTACTATCACAGGAGTAACGGAAGCCTAAAATATTCTGAACATATTCCCTGAACAAATAACATAATCCCTGGCACACTAGAACACATGGTTTGCTTCAGACATGTTTCATTTTGTCATCGCATTGAGTGTACAGTATTTCTCTTTGGGTGCAAGAGTGATTGATATCTTTGAAAGAATTGTTTGCAAGAACATGAAAGTTGCCAAAGCAAACACGTTGGAGGGAAGTGTGCGGAAGGGGGAGCAGAAGTATTTGGAGTAGATCTGGGTTTGGGGAGTTCACACAGAGGTGAGACAGCTAGAACTAGAACAAATAAAAACATTCTGCACACTTCATCTAAATAAATTATATACAAAAATTGCCCTTTTGTAGCCGGCAACAGCGCAGTTACCATGCTTCCCTCCTGCCCCTATAGAATGTGGGCTGGAAGCCAACTTTCTTCAGCTAATGATTTGTAACTTTTGCTCCACTTGAATGAGTCTATTAATATTTAGATCTCTCCAATTCTGGTCCATACAAGCTGTCAGCATTGTTAAACAAAATAATCTATTTACCTTCTGTTGTACTTGTCCAGCAGTGGCTTGCGTGGCTCCATGATGTACAGTAATATGTTTTTCTTATGCTCCACTGCTCTGGCCAAAGGCAAAATTTCACATATTCTGTTCTGTCTTTTTAAAAAATAATGTTTGACAAAACCCCTTAGATAGAGCAAACTTTGGGGTGTTAATTTAATAACTTCCATTCCTGAAGGACAAATATTTATCTCAATTCTCTTTTTATCTCCTTCTGCCATCAACATCTGGGGAAAGCTGTTGTTCTGACTGGTTGAGATGGCCAGTTCACAAGGGTACTTTGGCGGGAGATGGCGAGGAGTGCGTGTTTTCAGACACGCAGATCGCTGTCCCTCTGAAGTCTCCCTTAGTAAAGCCCCTGACCCTTCGCGCCCCACCATCACCGCGGCAGCGGCCTCCGGGGCCCTGGGAAAGGCCGTCCCCCAGCGGGGCAGGGTGGCTTGGGGCCCCTTGCATCAACCTGCTTCTATCCGAAGCACCCGCTGGAAAAAAAAAAAAAAGGAGAGAGAAATGTCCATATCTTCCCTGCGGGGTGGCTATGACTCTGTACCCCTTTCTGTGCAGAATTTTCACTGAGGTTTGGATTTCAGAGAGGCCTAACCCATCTTCTGCCTTCAGCCTTTCCCTCTCTCTTCCCTGCTCCACCCTCAAAAACATCTAATCTCCCACCACTTGCCATGACCAGACGGGGGTGAATGGCACGACTGCACAAAAGATATCCGAGGCAAAGGTATAGCCTAGACTAGAAGGAATAGAGGAGTGGATCAGTGTCAGGGCACAGGTTTCAACTAAACCCCTCATCCCAGAGCTCTGCCTCTCTGCTGCTTGAAGAAATTACACACGCGAATTTATGAAAAAGCAAAAGGAAAAAGAACAAGAAAAAAAGAGAGAAAGTCGTGGTGCTGACAAGGAAACTTGCTGTATAACGCCCACGAGGAAAGTAATGTGAAACATCTAAAGTGTAGACAAACAGCTCAGCCACCTGCTGATTGCGGTGGACTACCAGGCACACAGCTGCAGCTGCCCTGGGTCTGTACACGAAGCTCTGTGCTTATCTGCTTGTTTTCCAAAAGAGAGAGGTCACCAGCACCCTTGGGCTCTAGAAATGCAGAGCGGGGTCCTGGGAAGATCCTGTATGCTAAAATTGAGAAACTCTAAAATTCAGTAAAACGCAGCAAACTCTCAACTCCCTGTTATGCAGTTATTTGATCCTTGAAGTTCGGGCACTCTTCCTGACTGTATCTTAGGCACCTCTGGACTTGCATTTCGTGACGAAATTCCCTAGATGCTGCGCGTACTGTGGAGGGGTGTTGGCAGGGGCACAGCCCATGAGCAGGGACAAGAGACAAGCCTGCCTTTTGGAGGATGTGTGGGTGTGCTCTCTCTTAACATCCTCAGTAAGGGGCCAGCGCGGCCCAGCAGCCACGAAAAAGTCTCCTGGTCGTCCCCCAGGGGAAAAATCCTCCCTCTGACGAGGAATCTTCCCTCTCAATCCCGCAGGTGGGTCCCAAGGAAGTCTCTCAACCCGCGGTCCCCAGTGGAGCAGGGGTGAGATCCTAGGAGAACATTTTATGAAGAGACGCACTCTCTGCGGCCGAAAAAATCTGTCCTCTGAGCTGAACTCGCTTTTGGAGGGGAAAAAAAGTAAATAAATAAATAAATAAAGTAGATTCTGTGTCCCTAAGGGAAGTATTTGATCGATTCTGTCCTTGGGACTCGTCCTGTTGGGTTCACTGGAATTAGGCACGATACAGCGTGAGCAGCTCCCCGTATGTTCCTAAGGGAAGTATTTGATCGGTTTTGTCCTTGGGACTCGTCCTGTTGAGTTCACTGGGATTAGACATGGTACAGCGTGAGCAGCCCCCCGCCTGCCCGAGGAAGAGCGCGGCAGAGCCGGGACACTGCGGGAGCTATTCTGCTTCCCACTTGCCGGCTCGTCCGGATCCCGAGCTAGTCCTTCCCCCGCTGGTAACGTCGCCTGACCACTGGGACGAAAGGGAGTATATCCTCTCAATTCTCTTCTGTTCCCCTCCCCTGCAGAGGGTTTCAGGGTAAGGTAATTCTGGAGGCTTGGAAGACAGGGAAGATGCCAACTGGATTTCTGTGCCTGCCACCCCCATATGTCTTTCTCTCAGGAGATCCCACCTGCCAGAGGCTCAGAGGGGCCTCTCCTGGGGCCATACGGGGAGAATGGGATGCGGATGTGTTTCCCTGGTAGATTAGACAGTTTATCGAGAACGCCCCGTCATTCTCAACACCTCCACCACCACCAATAATAATAATAATAATAATA
>VXAX01005813.1:51520-62180 GCA_013399835.1 Leptocoma aspasia | reverse complement strand
CCGCTGCCGCGCCTCTGGAGCGCTCCCACCGTCCGCTCGGAGGCGGCGGCTGGTCAGGGTTTTGTTTCGGGGTATTTTTTGCTGCCGTTTGGATTTCTCTCTTTCTCTTTTTTTCCCCTCCCTTCCCCCCTTTTGGGGATCTTTTGCGGGTTTTTTTTCGGCTGGGATCGGTTATTGTGGGCGCAGGGAGGTTGTGCCGTCGCTCCTGGAAGTCGGTTTCCCCTTCTTTCTCCGCACCTCAGCCCCCAGACATTAATGGATGCGGGGCAGGAGGGGGCGCGCCTAGTCCTGGGAGGAGGAGAGGGGAGGAGGCTGGCGAGGAGGGAGGGCGTAGGGGACGGCTTGCTGGGCCTTAGGAAACACGGTGAAAAGGCTGGGGCTTAGTCCCAGGGAGGGCAGCCTTCCTCCCCGCCTTATAGCGAGGGGGCCATCACATGGCTCCCAGCGTCAGACCCTGGCGGGGGGAGCGGCGCCGTGTCTTCCCCCCACCCCAAGAAGAGCGCCTCGCCACCGTCCGGGCCCTCCCGGCCTCACCCCATCCAGGAGGGGCTCTGGGGGGGGGCACAGAGAGACCGGTGCCATATTTAGTGGAAAAGGGGGGAAATAAAGATAACACTTGACTCCCCCGGGGGAAAAAAAAATAAAAGAAAAACAAAAAAGTGCAAGTCTGTCGCAAAGTGTGGGAGCATCTTCCCAGAAACCGTCCGGAGGGTCTAGGAGCTTTGCATCTTCCGGGGCTGCCCTCAGAGACGGGGCGCTGCTTCCCGTGGGAAGGAAGGGGGAAAAAATCAAACCGGAGAGGGAGATGGTGAGTTAATAAACTTCAGACTTCTGTCCGCGGAACGGTTTAGAGGCATCCTTCCGTATCTCTCCCCCGTCACTCTCCAGAGTTTAATTTACTTTAGAATGAAATAAAATATCTCTCGATGTCGACCTCACAAGCTCTAAAAGAACAGCCTCCAAAACACACCACTATTCTCAGTTTAATTGTAAGGCTATGGTTATTAAAGAGAGAGAAGCAGCTCCCTCCATTATGAGAAACACTAACAGAGAATTAGCGTTACCTCCTTTGTACGCAAAGGAAACAAATTCACTGGCCTTTATAACGGGACTTTCGCTTTAAGTAGGAGCAACACTCCTGAGAAAGCGACAGAGGATTGCTTGCTAATTTAGTGGCACTGTTCCCCTTTTCAGGTGATCTATGAGACGACAGAAGACCGGGGCCCCTTTATGTAAGGGCTGGCAGGGGGAAAAAAAAGAAACAAAAAGTCCACCAAAGAACCCAAACAAGACAAAACCCCCACAAATTTGGACAGAAATGCAATTACCATGGTCTTAAAAAGAAAGGCTTTGAAAAATCCCATCGTTCCTAGTTCTGGCAGGATAAACCGCAATCAGGATCCTACTGGGACAGGAGTAGGGGAGCATTTCGTTCTCAGGCAGAAATCGTCGTGAGAAGGGCAGACTGATGCATAAAGTCTTATTGATCAAACCTCGCTTTGCAACCAATGTACACACCCAATCTCTTGAAATACTTTTTCGATATACTGTCCTAACACAAAGCTACAAACCACCCTGTTTCAAACCCAGTTCCATGGATTTACAACATAATCCTTTCTACTATTTCCAAATAATCCTATTTACATTTTCTTCACTACTAAGGCGCCTGCAAGACAATACCACCAAAAGTTACAAAACACGGGAGAAAAAGAAAAAAAAAAGGAAAGGAAAAAAAAATAAAGTAAACCCCAAACCTCTAGACCTAGGAACTGAATACTATTTTTTTTCTGTAGAAAAATAGATATCACTCGAGATTTACAGTTCCTACAGTTAATAAAATCTCTCTTCGAATTAGTTTTGAGGTCCTAGGGAAGCTACTAAAAGAAGGGTAGGCAGGATTTTTCGTCTTCGAGAGATTTCTCGTCTTTACAAATAGTTAGTATTTTAGCTTTTTGCTTCCTTTTTCTCCCCCTTTTATCCCCTTTCTTCTCCTAGCCTGAAAGTTTGAAGACTCATGCTCTTAAGTATGAAGAACGGTGAAGTTTAAAAATGCACGGGGAAGAACCACTGTAGCGACAAACCAAAAGACCCGACGTCTGCCCTCGATCCTCTGGTAGCAGAACGCACGGGTGTTTCACTGAGCGTGTGACACCGGCGGCTCTTCGACAGCACCGAGTTCTCGGGAGCCTTGGATGGGGTGCGGGTCTTTCTGGACGTGACCGATCGGGGTGGCCTCGGGGGTTGATGGTGGGGACCCCTCTGGAAGGCTTGGGCAACACTGCAGGCTCTCGTCTGTCGCTGCGGGGTGTGTATGCTGTGTGTGTGGGCTGCTGAGGGTATTCCTTTTTTGGGGGGGGGGGGCAGTTCAGTCAGCCTCCAGTGCAGGCAATTAAGACCTGATGTTATTTCAGTCCCTTGTGATCGCGACGTGTCTTGGAGTATCTTCTGATCGTTCCCGTCCAAAACCGGGCAGGTGCCCTTTCAAAAAGGCAAGAAAGAAAAGGAGGAAGGCGAGCAGCGGCGGCTCAGCCGTGAGTAGCATTTCCCTTGGTAAAAGCCGGCCAGTGGCGGGGCCGCGGGCTTTGCCGTGTCCCCCGCCTCGCGGCCAGTCCCACTCCGTGCCGCTCCGCTCCGGGCGCTGCTCTGCGCGGACGGGGGATGCCATCTACCGGCAAGGAGCGCTGCCGGTGGGACGCCGTGTGCGGGGGCAGGGGGCCCGGCGTGACCTCCCTGCCCAAAGCAACCCCCAAGAAAGGCAGAGTCGGGCAGGAATCCCCTGCTCAGCGACTGAGCGGGACCCCGAGACCCTAAAGAAAAGCAGAGTTTTGGAGGGGTCATAAGAACAGCCCCTCCGTGAAATGGCTGGAACTTCCTGGACTACCTTACCACCTCCGTGACGGGGCTCTCCGCCCACACACCCAACCACCAAGCGATCACCCTTGACCCAGGATCTCGGGGCTGTCTTCTAGGGTTTCCTGCTAGTTGTGAATGATCTGATATATCATGCACTTAAAACCACAGCTGCACAGAAGCAGGATGAGAAATATAGTTACTCATCTAGAGTTTATACTTTTTTATTGTTTGGGCATATTAAAATTAATAATAAATTTTAAATTAATATGAATTGTAATTTTTTGTTATATATTATACACACAATTCCTGCGTGCATGTACAGACCATCCACATTTTATCAGCGCAGCTCAGGCCTTTATTAAAAATCAAAGATTACCCCAGGCACCACGTAGGGCATTTTCAAGCAGCCACACTGGCACACTGGCTGAGGTGCTCTGAGTTTTCTGGAGCTGCAGAACTGGACTTTTCTTAATGTATAGAATAATTTCTTGAATAATTTACATTTTCTGTGAATGTTCATCAAAGATTGGACTGAATTCTGAGATGCTTGTGTCATAGAACAAATAAATGCTCCAGCAATGACCTTGCAAAAGGATGGCGGTGTCCCTGACAGAGACAGTAATAGTGACAGCTGTGGTCTTCTTTGCCCAGTATAACAATGACCGCCATTTTATCTCCACTTTTTTGGTTGTTCATTTTCCTCTACTCTTGCCATGTAGTTTTGGGGAAGGTAACACTTCCTTTAAGCCTTCTGCGAAGGCTTACAATGTCTGTGTGATTGCAATGCATTGGAGAGGGTTGGCAACAGTCACCTGAAAAACTGAAGAAAAATCTGGAGTTCCAGCCATGTCTACTGCTGAAAAAGGGTTTACCATCCTTGGAAGGGATCTCCCCTCTACCCTTGTCAAACATTTCTTTCTTCTTGACCAAGTTGGTTTGATTTATTTGTTTGGTTGGGCTGGATTTTGTTGGGGTTTGGTTTTGTTTGTTGGTTTGGGGTTTTTTTCCTCCTTCTTCTATAATTCTTGCAGGGCATGTACGTTCATTCTGACAAGTGAAAGTCACTTCATTTAAGGCCCTTTGGGGGCCTTTAATTTCTGTAAAATGTGATTTAATGTTCTCATGATGTTCTGATCCTAAGAACCATTTTTATCAGGTTAGACCAAGACCCATCTAGCAGCGTAAACTGACTTCAACATCAGCTAAGACCAGATGTTCAGGGAAGAATATAGGGATAAAACAAGTGTGTAAAATTGCTTCCTAACTGCCAGAAATCTAGGTTTCAAGTTGTTTGTTTGTTTGTTTTAAAGCAGAGATAATATCTGAATTTAATGACCTGTGAGAGAATTTATTCCATGAATTTGTCCAGTCATTTTTTGAAATCATGTACATTTACACCTCTAAACATATTCTGTGGTGAAATGCCCCTAAGCTTTAACCATGAGTGGTAAGACGTGTCTCTTTTCATTTGCTTTATGCAAGTCACCTGCTCATTTAAATGTGATGTGCTCTCATTTTTGTAGTGGAAGAGACAAGGAACACGTGTCATTAAACTCTTTCTTCCTGCTGTTCATGACTCTGTAGATTCTACAACAAATTTTTTCATTGGTAACATTTTTTACATTCTGAAGAGCTCTCCTTCAGAATCACTGGACTAGGACGGTAATTATTACGTATTTCTGACAATCTTTGTCATTCTCTCCACCTTTTTCCTTGTTCATCTCACCCCCACTATTTTCATAATAGTCCTTCAAAACAGCATGAGATGCTTAAATTTGCTTTACCAGTTTTAATTTTAACTTATTAACTACTTATTAACTACTCTTTTAAGCCAGTAACTATTTCCAGTGCTGGTGGAAGGATATCAGATTTACAAAATGAAGCACTGGCTGCCAGAGCTGATATAGCAGAGTACTTTTCACATGAACAAATCATGCTTGTTTAGGTTACCTTTAATTCCGTAACTTCACCAACTACTGAAAACCTTTCTAACATTTTCCACATAAGCCCTAATTTTTTGTTGTAAACAAGCTTTAGCCAACTAGGAGGGAGAGCCTACAATTAGTGTCTCAAATATTTAAGATATTTTCCGTTTCGTTCTGTTGAGAGGGAAGTAAGCCCTGAAGGAGTACAAACTCATTCAAAAATGCAGTGAATATTGGCAGGTTAAGCTATATTGTGATCAAAGACAAAGAAGATCAGTTTTTCTATCTAGAACTTAGTGGGTAATGGGTTCCTCCCAGGACTTGAGCAGAAACAACAGCTAGCTGGTGCAGAAGTGAGGATGGCCCTTGCCTTGTCCAGCCTTTCCACCCCTTGCCACCTATGCTTACCACTTACCTCCTGCTGAGCACGAGCTGGACCAGGAGGTCTAGAAAATCAAAGTCAAATCCAGAATGAATAAGAATTTTGCAGCTGCCAAAGCATTGGTCAAAGGTAGCATGATGGCACCTACACTTCTAAAGCGGGCCAAATTTAGTCCTGAATTCATCCTGGGCTAAATGTGATACATTACACATTTACATGTTGATGCCGAGTCATGTTGTCTCAAGAATGTTTTTACTTTTAAGTGTTAATTGTTTAAAGACAATACAAAGACCACTGTCTTAGCAGAGGTCAAAATATTTCTGTGATCACGGCTTGAAGGATTCAAGTCCTCTTGAATTCTGTGTATAGGATGCCTACAGGAATAGACTGTCTAACTCTCTAAAATCCCTGCATAAATTTAAGGTACCACCTTTTTCAGACACAGCCAATAAGGAATAGAGTGACTTCTACCTCTTCCTTATTTTCTAGCAAGGTTTTTGTTGTTGACTAAGACTAACAGGCAAGGCTTTCTTGGTGAGCTTTTAGCAGTTTCATAAACTCAAACTCCCAAACATCCTGCAAAACCCGTTTGAACCATGTACAGCAGAGGCAGGGGATTCTTGATGTAGCACTTCTCCAACAACTCTCCAGTAGAACTCTACAGGGTGTTACAGAGAGAGGCACCCCAGAGATCATGAATGGCTTGTGATATGGCCTGAAGCCCAGGTATTCTGGGTTGCTGAGTTTAAAAGCTACAGGTATGGTGAGAAAAGGACACTGTTTGCGGGGCAGCAGCCTCTCTTCCTTGACACTAAAGTCTATTACAGATCAGCTCTGCAGCACATGATACAACATATGAGATGAAAACAACACCAGACTTAAGTTCAATCTTTCTGGGCTCCTATCAGTGTTTACATATTTTATATCCCTTAAAAAGTTACTAATTCTTCAGTGAGTCTTATGTCTAGATATCTGGAGATGGTTTCTTTTCCATTCATCTCTCTCTCAATGCTTTTGGTTCTCTACTCCATAATGCTGCTATTTTCCTCCATTAAATTGCTAACACACATGGGTATTTTCAAAATTACTTAGTGCTTTTTCCCTGATGTCCTGCAGTTAAATACAGCATTCTTCTGAACAAATGTTTCCAAATGAATGATATTTTGATTATCAGATTTCCTTCATTGCCTAAAAACACGTTTTTTCCCTTGTTGTCTCTGATAATCAGGACAAATATTACTCCACTGTAGCCTGATCACTTATGTTTATGACATGTGATTAGTTCCCTCAATATGATACTAACACCTCTCCTCAACATGCCCTGTTATTACTTATTGCAGCACTAGCCATGACTTTAAGGAGAGCTTTTCCACTGCCATTTTGAGAGCAAATGTCATCTTTCTGCCTTTAAACTTCCATACAATTTAGGAAACAATTTTTCCAAGTAATCATTTTAATGATCTTCCTCCACTCCTATGCTGTTTCTGTGTAGCTAATGAACTTTCCTTTAGCAATGTATATTCTTTGATGCTTTTGAGGTCATGACTTTCACCCTTTTTCAGAACTGAAAAGGTGCTTACTGAGCTCAGGGTCCCTCTCAGTGGTACAGCCCTTGCATTTACTTAATTTCTCAATAGAAGTTCTTCAGCTACAACTAAATCCAGGTTCAGGTTTATGTTTCCCATTATGGAATTACAAAAGAACAACTGAAGAAAACAAGCCAATACTATTTTAGCATGCCAAAATACTTTTTCTCAGATGTAAAGTTTGTTTTTTGAAGGTCTCTTGTTTGATCCATGAAATGTAACCAAATCTTAGAGTTCCTTGAACTGCCACTTTTGAATCTCTTTAGCTGAGTCCTGATACAACTCAGTGATGTGGTTCTCATCATAGTTTGTCTTCAAAAATCTTACATGAGGGCATATGATATCATATCTCTAGACCAGCTGATCCTAAAATGTCAGCTGGAACAGCATTTTCTACAGTTTCTATCTTGAAATATTCTTTTTGTGATTCATTTTCACTTCAGTATTTTAGTATAAAAATGTTTTGCTTCTTTGTAATCATCATTTGGCCTAGCAATTCTAGAACATTTCATATATATTGATGGCAGACTCTGATAAATCTGATGCGGATCAATTTTTACTTCCAACAGCTTGCAGTGACTCAGGTTTGTTTTGTGTTTTTTCATCTCAGCTCTCTCCACTTTTAGTGCAGTTGGCAGTTTCATCCTGCAATAAATTTATAAGCTTTCTTTTTAGTTCCTAGGAAACTCTGTCTTCCCCAAACTATCCCCAAATACCTCTTTCTCCTAAATCTGCTTCTTCCCCCTCCTTCTGAATTATATAATGGGGTTGCTAGATAAATAATATGGGCTTCCCCCCACCATCTTTTCCCCACAAACTGATTGACTGTTCAAATTTTCCAGATACAGTGGACCAAATTTTTGGAGGTCCCCCACCATCTTTTACAGTTGTATGATCATCCTCTAATTTTCATCTGTGATTTACCTGGTGGGAGGCACAGAGGCTGCTGCTCTTCAGCAGCACCTTTTGAATCATCATATCCCTGAGAATTTCTATCTCCATCAGATGGAGTCATCTTGAGATTATCATTAATTTTCACTTATTACAAAGACCTCAATTTTAACAGGATCAAAATCTTTTGTACAAATTATCACTCAGCTCTGCTGTAGTGAAAAGATAACATAAGAGCAAACAAAACTTACAGACATATAAAAAGTAGTACTTTAGCAAAACCCTGGCTCTGGGGATTACTAAGAAGGGAGACAATGTTAATCAATAAAGAAGGATAAATTAATTACTAACATAGTCTTACAGAAACAAGACCAAAGAGAATAGTTAACTGAGGACATTCCAGAGAAGAACCAGTATAAAAAGCATAAAAATACAGGGTGAGATGGCAAGGTCAGTAGTATTTCTACTGGTGCCAGTAGGATCATCGTGCTCAGTTGTGGTGGTGATGGGGACAGTGGAGCAACAAGGCTTCTCCTCTCTTGCATCACTCTGTGAGCACGTGTAGCACTGATGAGAATGCCAGGCTTCTTCCCCCATAAATCTGCTCCTGCCCTCTGCTGTGCAACACAGCTCCTGCAAGGACCGCTTTGCCTTCTGTTGGAGCCAGACATGTGCGTTCCCCACGGCTGTGGGATTAGTCCCACTCGTCAGACAGAGTAAACTCAAACACATTGGCAAACTTGTGGCGGACTGAAATTGTAGACTGTGAATGATCTCTGCCTCAGAAATGCAAACTGAGGAACAAGGTTTACATGTACTCAAAGGCAGCAGCAACTGAGTGAGTTAGGGCCTGAGAGGTCTGCGTTTGGCTCTTAGAACAGGACCCGGAAAACACAGACACTGGCAATACATAAAAAGGCAGGTTAAGGCCTCAGTAAGGGAAAACATGGCTACAGGGGAACATCTCTAAGGGATGCAGCGAGGGCACACAGATGCTATCCGGTGATCAGCAGCAAGCAGCTGCATGTGGGTAACGTAACGTAACGTAACAGAGGAGGAAAAGGCACAGTAAAAAGCACACAAGGTGGAAGAAATAGAAAGAACGAGGACTGACACACAGGCAGCGGTGACAGAAAAAATCAGTAGTTTGGCTGGGCAGGGGCAACTGAGGGCGTTGGGGGTTGGTTCACTTGAGGGGCCCCACCACAGAGCTCTGCACTGGCCAGCTAGGAGGAAGGAAGCAAGTTGCTGGGGACAGCAGGGAGAAGCATGGGCTGTGAGAGGGGGCTTGCACTACACAAGTGAGAAAGGAACACAATGCTTACATGTTTTCTAGTGTGAAAAATAATAAACACATAATTAGTGAGGCCACATCTGGAGCACCATGTCCAGTTCTGGACTCCTCAGTACAAGAAAGACAAGGAACTACTGGAGAGGGTCCAGCCATACAAACACAATTGCCGGGGCATCTCTCTTATGAGAGACTGTGGGAGCTGGGCCTGTTTAGTCTAGAGAAGACTAAGAAGGGATCTTGTAAATACATACAAATATCTCAAAGGCAGGTGTCAAGAGGATGGTGCCAGATTCTTTTCAGTCGTGCGCAGTGACAGGATGAGGAGCAATGGCTGTAAGTTAAAACACAATAAATTCCACCTCAACATGAGGGATAACTTCTTTATGTTGAGGGTGGCCGAGCACTGGAACAGGCTGCCCAGGGAGTAGTCTGTGGAGTGTCTGTCTTTGGAACTGTTCAAAACCCACCTGGATATGTTCCTGTGTCACTTGCTCTGGGTGACCCTGACTTAGCAAGGGCGTTGGACTGGATGATCTCCAGAGGTTCCTTCCAAACCCAGTGGTTCTGTGATTCTGTGATGCCAGACCATGGATGTCACACCTGTGGCGGGGCACTTCCCTGGCAAGGCTGCAGGTAGCAGGGTAAGTAAGAGAGCAGCAAAGTGAGTAAGGCATGGTAATCTGAGGCATGGTGGGGGCAGGCATGGTGAGTGCTGGGTCCTGCTCTTTGCCACAACAACCCCAGGCAGCGCCACAGGCTGGGGCAGAGTGGCTGGAAAGTTGTCCACAGGAAAAGGCTCTGGGGGTGCTGATCCAAACACGAGCCCGGGTGTGCCCAGGTGGCCAAGAAGGCCAACAGCATCCTGGCCTGGATCAGCAATAGTGTGGCCAGCAGGACCAGAACAGTGATTGTCCCCTTGTACTTGGCACTGGGGAGGCCACACCTCCAGTGGTGTGTCCAGTCCTTGGCCCCTCACTAGGAGGAGGACATTGAGGTGCTGGCAGAGACCAGAGGCAGCCAACGAAGATGATAAACGGTCTGGAGCACAACTCCTATGAGGAACAGCTGAGGGAACTGGGGTTGTTTAGCCTGGAGGAGACTGCGGGGTGACCTTATCACTCTCGACAACTACCTGTAAAGAGGTGCAGCAAGGCGAGGGTCGGCAACTTGGCAACAGGATGAGGGGACATAGCTGCACCAGGAGAGCTTTAGGTTCAACATCAAAGAGGAATTTCTTCACAGGAAGGGTGAGAAGATATTGGAGTGGGCTCCCCGGGGAAATGCTAGAGTCACTATCCCAGAAGTTGCCTAAGGGAAGACTGGCCGTGGCACTGGGTGCCATGGTCTGGTTGACACGGCGATGTTAGGTGACGCGGCGGACGCGGCAGATCTTTCCCAGCCCACCCGATCCCGGGATTCCGTGACCCGCTGNCCCGCCCCCCGGGGGGCCGCGCCCGCCCCGAGGGCGGTGGGGCGCCCCCTGCCGTGCCCGGCGTGGCGCACGCGCGGCCCGGCGCGCAGGTCCTTCCTTCCGGCCGCCATCTCGCTGCGCCCGCGTGCGGATCCCGGCCCCGCGTCCTGCCCGCCGCCTCCAGCCGCGCTCCGCGCCCCTCCGCTCGCCGAGGTACCTACCGCGGGGCGGCGGGGGGCGGCCGGGAGGGGAGCGTGCCTCGGCCGGGGGCGGTGGGCGGCGGCGGTGGTTAGAGAAGGGGACGGCGGTTACGGGCTG
>VXAX01005813.1:3936-51378 GCA_013399835.1 Leptocoma aspasia | reverse complement strand
GCGGCGCCCCCTGTGCCCGCCTCCCCCCACCTGTGTTCCCACACCCGCCTGCTCCGGGCGCTCTTGTTGTTTCCGCAGATGAAGGAGACCATCATGAACCAGGAGAAGCTGGCCAAGCTTCAGGCCCAAGTCCGCATCGGTGGCAAGGTAGGAGCCGCCTCCTCGCGCTGCCATCGGGATTGCGTGTCCCTGCCCGCATACCGGGCCTGGCACAAGGGGTCCTGGAAACGGGTGTGGGGAGCAGCCCTGAGTACTCCCAGCTTCGCTGGACTGTCCTCAAGGGAATCTGGGCCCTCTGAAGTCACTTTTGTAGATAACAGTATGTAGTTGCTGAATCTCCTGGCGTTTCTCTCTGTGTACGTTTTGTTACAGCAGACTTAATATTCTGTATTAGGGCGAGTGAGAATCTTATCATCAGCAAGGTCAAGTGCAAAGTACTGCAGCTGCGTCAGGGCAACCCCTGGTGTCAACACAGGCTGGGGATGAAGAGGATGGAGAACAACCCTGCCCAGAAGGACTTGGGGGGGTGCTGGTGGCTGAGAGGCTGGACATGAGCCAGCCATGGGCACTCCCAGCCCAGAGAGCCACACGTGTCCTGGGCTGCATCCAGAGCAGTGTGGGCAGCAGGGCCAGGGAGGGGATTCTGCCCCTCTGCTCTGCTCTGCTGAGACCCCACCTGCAGTGCTGCATCAGCTCTGGGGTCCCCAGTGTGGGAGGGGCGTGGACATGTTGGAGCAAGTCCGGAGAAGGGACAGCAAGTTGATCAGAGGGCTGGAGCTCCTCTCCTGTCGGAACAGTCTGAGAGAATTGGGACAGGTCAGCCTGCATTGGAGCCTTTATAGTAGCCTCCTAGTACCTGAAGGGAGCCTACAGGAAAGATGCATCAAGACTATTTACAAGAGCACGTAGTGGCATGTCAAGGGGGAATAGGTTTAACTTGAAAGTAGGTTTAGATTGGATATTAGGAAAAAATTCTTCACTGTGAGGCTAGTTAGGCACCGGAACAGGTTGCCTAGGGAAGGTGTGGATGCCACATCCCTGGGGGTGTTGGGGGCTAGGTTGGATGAGCCTCTTGAGTAACCTGGTCTAGTTAGAGGTGTCCCTGTCCATGGCAGGAGGATTGGAACTAGATGGTGGTTGTAGTCCTCTTCCAGTCATTCCATGATAATTGTATGGGCTGTTTTAGAAAATGTGTGGGATTTGACGTGAGTATACCTTACAGCAGGTGAGGTTGGGTATACTTTTCCTAACAGATCATAGAGAGTTATGTTACTGACTTGTCAGAAGTACTTAGGGTGTTCAAGGCAGTTTTTTGCCTTTTTGCACAAAGTTGTAAATTCTATACTTGTCATACTTCTGTAATTGCAGACTAATATAATCAGAAAAACTTTATTTTGTTACATCTGAGTATATGTATTTGTGTTGTGTGTTTACTTATAATCTGAGAAAAGTATGTTTAATACAGTCATACGACAGTAAACATTTTATTTACAGTGTCAGTTCTAATTCAGGAATTTGTCAGGAGTCTTTTATACCTGAGGGAGTATACACAATGTTCTAGATTACAAATTATTCAACAGAACTCTTGGTGACAGAGTTTCCAGGAGCTTTCATTCCAGTGTTACTTTTTTTTCTTTTCTTTTTGCCAATTGCTGGAGATTTAGGCAGCCTTAAAACAGGGTTTATGTAGTAGTTAACTGCATTTGTAATTTTTGCATATTCTTGGTATGTGTTACTGGTTAATTAGAGAACTCCTGTATTATATTGCTGATTGTATGCTGTTAAAACCAGTGTGTGTTTATTGACTGTAGGGGCTTTTAATGTCTGTCATGTGAGAGCATGCATTCAGATTACAGTTCTTGCAGCTCGCTGGTTAATATAGGGCTTTTATAGACATTAAGCAAAGCTTAGAATGGTGATTAATTTTTAAATTGGCCTATGAAAAAGTTGGAATGCCTGAACTTGCCATATTTTTTTTTTCTAATGGGAAATTATTGGTGATATCTTCATGGCATTGTTGCCATGTAAGTTGAAATGGGTGTGGAGGAGATACATATTCCTCCATATCCCTTGATTCAAGACATCATGTTCTGAAATTTACTGAGAATTCTTTTGTCCAGAGGGACTTGGCATATGCCTCATCTAGCTCAATTCTTGGGTAGACAAGGCACTAAAAGTATTTCTATTGCTTTTAGTAGTTTCCAAACCATTGTGTCTGCTAACCTGCTAACAGTAGCAAGGTGTGAATATCAAGTTTTCTAGATAAAAACCTAAATGTTTGAGTGGTAGCCTTCCAAGTGTTAGTTTCATATGAATTTGTCACTGATGTTCCTCATTCTTGGTAATAGAATTATGTTAGAGTTGTTAGTGTCCAGCCAACTTTCAAACTTCTGACAGTAAACTGGAAAGGAATTGCAGCTATTTATATGGCTAGGCAGCAACACATTCTCTTATTATTAGCATGGGGTAGGATGAGCAGCTGGAGTGGGAGGACTTAGATTAGTAGTTACATTATGTCAAAAAGTAGCTTAGTTTCACTTCTTCACCGACATTTTATGTCAGATTTTCCTGGACCCTTGTGTAAGCAATTAGAGAATGACATTTTCTGCTTTTTCATAGAAATAGGTATCTTTTAATGTGGGACATTTACTTCCCTGGAGAAATCTAGAGCTCTGGGTCTGTAGGACAACTTAACCTTTGTTTGTTTGGTTTCTAAACAGGGTTAGTCTAGAACACTAGAAGTATTATTAAAAATGTATTTATGAAATATTTTGGAAAAGTAGGCATTCTTCAAATATGTAAGTCCGTCAGATGAGAGATGGCTATTTAGAATAAAAATGTAGTGTTTTGACTTTTCTGATATTCATTTGTTAATGATGTGTTCATAGCCTTATGGCTTCTGACTATTACCAGAATTTGGCTATAATTTAAGAAAGATAATCTAAGGAAAAATGAATAACTTTGGGAAATTGCTTGAAACTGTTCATTCTTCAGTTTTATGTCTTGTGATAACTTGGGTTAACAAGGGTAAATTTGCACCTTCCCTTTTCTAAGATGCTGCAGTAAACCATGACATCTGTGGAATAAATATTCTCTGGTGGCATTGCTTCCTAAAACCTCATGCTTCTCCCACGTGTGCAAATCTTGCCTTAGTGCAAGAGAAAGACTGCTGCAGTGCAGTTGGGCAGCAGGGTTCCATGCACTGAAACACAGTCACAGTATGTTAAGTTGATTTGTAGATATTGTAAAGTAGTTATACAGCCCTTAGGATCAGAGTTAGTGAGAACTATTTTTTATCTTGTAATTTTTTTTTTCAAAGGGTACTGCTCGCAGAAAGAAGAAGGTTGTTCACAGAACAGCTACAGCAGATGATAAAAAACTTCAGTTTTCGTTGAAGAAACTGGGAGTCAACAATATTTCTGGAATTGAAGAGGTAATTGCTTCAGAGGGAAAAAAATTACATATATAAATAGAAAACGTATTAAAATAAATTTTCTGGTAAGTAACATAGGTTCTAAACTTGTCTGTAAATTATCAGTAGGTCTTCCTGGACCTGTAAGAACTTTGATTTCCTGTTAAGTTGAAAAATCCTGTTAGACTGCTCCAAATACTGGATTTTTTTTTCTTGCAGGTAAACATGTTTACCAATCAAGGAACAGTCATTCACTTCAATAACCCAAAAGTTCAGGCATCTCTGGCTGCTAACACTTTCACTATCACCGGCCATGCTGAGACAAAGCAGTTGACAGAAATGCTGCCTAGCATCCTAAACCAGCTCGGAGCTGACAGTCTGACCAGCCTCAGGAGATTGGCAGAAGCCCTACCCAAGCAATGTAGGTTGAAACTTGTACGTGTTTCTTGCTGGCAGCTGACATGAGGCTTATTTCTGTAGCAGCAGTGGCATTCTGTGCACTCCTGTTGTCTGCAAGTTTGTTATAAAATGCTTATAAAGAAATCAAACTCTTTAAAATCAGTTTTATTTATAGTTCAAATCTGATGGCAAGTGCGACTCAGTAAAGCAAAGTCACTTGTTAGTGTGTCTTATAGCTGGGTTAGCACTGGAAAACTGTAGCCAGACTTGATTTCTTGGTAGTTTCCTTCTTCATGTGGCTGCCATATTTTGACATATCTTGTTCATTATAGTTGGGTGGATTAATTACTCTAAAAGTGTTAGGTTTTAAAGAAAGATAAGTTTGAGTATATCTCTTGACACTTTGAATGGAAGCTTAAATAATGGGGAAAGGGATGTAACAGATATCTTGCAATTGCTTTTCTCTCTCACAGGTGTGGTGAAGGTATTTCTCTATGGGCTCTTTGATAACTAGGAAGGAATTACACGGTATTTATAATGAAGTACATTATAATTTCAGACTAGTATAGAGAACAGTGCTGATGTGAGCACTAAGCTAGATACACCAGCTTCCTAGTCCATACTTAAAATAGTAAAAAAGCATGAACATTTGTTCCTTCCAAAACTGGGAGAAGTAGAAGAGGGACTTAAATACGTAGTGTTTGATTTTTCTTCCTCTGCTTTGTTGCCAACAAAGCAGCCTGTATTTACATTCATAAAATTGATGGTAGCCTCCTGTCAACTTAGCAATGAAAAAATTTTTGCTAGAAGTAGTCTTCAAGATGTGGGGTAAAGTATTTTTTATCACGATCCTCAGTCTTCTAAAGTCACCTATATGATTTTCTTGTGATGGTAGTAGAGCTTGAAAGAAAAGAGTACTTGAAGGATTTAGAATGATTGCTGAAGTTCTGTTTTCTGATAACAATGAGAAGCTAATTATAAGATGTTATATTCTAAGCTAAATTGTGGAGTTTTAGAAAGAGGGAAGCTTGCTTGAAGTGATTATTTTTTTATGTTGTAGTAAACGGCTGTTTCTTTCCACTAAGAGGGGATGCCAGAACTAGTTGTACAAAACTTTCTATTTAGCATTGTCAGCTAGATTTGGAAGCCTAACATCAATGAGTGAAGCATCTGTGATGATTGCAGATGCTAAAGTAAACTTGGACTGGTCATGGGGATGAGAGGGAATGCAGGTAATTTAGGATGAAATAACATGGTATGCTTTTCAAATGTTGTTTTTAACATTGAGATGCACTTAAGCTTTAACAACTTGCTGCTGCTTAGAAAAAACAAATGAAGGTTAGTGATGTCCTTGTCCCAAGCCCTTTCAAAACAAAGTTTATTCATCAGTTCTGGTTCTCTGGAAATTAATGCACAGGTCTAGTAAGAACCCACCTTTTTCCTCATGCTTTTCTTGAAAACTAAGGAGGATTGATTAGAATAAAGCTAAGGTAGTAGAGAGTAAGAGACAACTTGACTGTACAGCTAAGAATAGTTGTAGAGTAGTGGCACAGGCACCCAGACACTTGAGATATCTGTTCCTAGCGTTGTGCTTCTGCCCAGTTCAGCAGATGCTCACTGGTCTACTACCATGGAGATGGTTGAGTCTCACTACCTCTGTCAAATGCAACACAAATGGTTAAATAAATTACTGAGTCAGCAAACATGTGGAGCAAAACACTAGGTCACCTCAACTACTAAGGAGTGTAAAATTGTGCATCTGCTTCCATATTTCTGTGACTTTGCCAGGGAACAGCAGTACTTTTAAGTACTTCTTCAAGTTATGTGTCTGCAGATAACTATTTACCTAGTTACTTGCAACTTCACCTCAGCTTTCTTTGGATGTGTAGGATAATAAGATCCTTTCTATTCCTTAAAACTTGATGATGTAAAATACTTAAATTTAAGAGCCATGTCACGGTCCATAAACCAGCCTACTTTTAGGAAAAACTGGTAAAATCAATCTTCACTTGTATCTGGAAATTATTGTTGTACAGGGCACTCGGTATATATAGATACAAGATGTTGACTAGTATGGTGTTTAGCATGCCTCTTCTGATTTCACTGCTGGGCTGTTTGAGCATTATCAGTAACAAAGGGAATGTGAACTTCATACATTAGATAAAGATTTTTATTTACAGAACTGGATAAAGCAGTGCAGGTTAGCCCAGAATCTTTGGTAATGTTTTCAAAAACACAAACAGTAAATCAAAATGCCTATAGTGAGCTTGAATGAAGCTTTTGAACTACTTGCTCTTGCAGCTGTGGACGGAAAAGCACCACTTGCTACGGGTGAAGATGACGATGATGAAGTTCCAGGTAAGAACAAACATGCAGCGGGGGAAAAGAAAGTGAATTTTGCTAAGAGATATTACGCATAGCATAAGATCAGACCAGGGATAGTAAGAGTGTTGTCTAGTCTCTTGCTGTCACAGAATTTCTGTGGCCAAATTATTTCATTAATATCAGGTATCATGAGAGACATTGTAGTTTGAGCTAACATTTTGCTCCTGTGTTGAAGTGATAGTTACAACTAAGATCATTATTTACTATTTCAAAAGAAACTACCTTGTCAGAATCGCTGCCCAGTTGTTATAGTGAAGTTAAGTACTTTTAGAATTGTGCTTTTTAATGAACCGTCCAAAATTTCCTTGGTTGAGCAATGAGAATGAACCTTGAAGCTTTTAAAAATTACTTGCTCTGTATTTTACAAGCTGAAAGTTTTTATGGTGTAAAAACTTGATATGAAGTAGGACTTAGGAAAAAAATTTAAGCCCAAAATGTTTGGCAGCGGGAAAGTGGGTCAGACTTTAATTCCAACAATCTTTTTCTAGATCTTGTTGAAAACTTCGATGAAGCTTCGAAGAATGAGGCAAACTGAGCTGTCATCTCCTGAATAAAATTAAAACTTGAAAAAGCTACATGGAGCTGCTATTTTATATTGTGACTGCCTTGATTTTACTTCCTGATGAGATCTCAAGACCTGTGATATTTAGAAACTCCTTGAATCTACAGCTCCTTAGTTACTGCTTGTACACTATTATTTTTGTGGCCCAACTGAACAAACCTATGCTTTGAAATAAGTCAGATTGCTAACAAATTTATGCCTAGACACATTTTTTGAGTAACTTCTATACAAGCAAACACTCATCTTTAATGAACTTTGGCATACAATAAAAATATAAAACAAAGTTTCTGGTGTGACTTTTTGTCAGAAAATCAGGAACAAAAATATTCAACAGGCCCTAAATATTAAACAAAAGGCTTTCCTTTTTGCAGAGATTCTTCCTTTTGCTGTGCTAAAAAGCTGGCTCCTGAAAAAAAATCTTTCTCTGCATAATGAAACCTTTTGGACTTTACTGGTGAATTTCTGGTGTTGCAGGTTAGAGCTAGGTAGGCTGTAAGTCACTTTGTAACCTACTGAATTTAAGAAATATAATTGTATTTTAGCAACAGTTAATGATAGCTTAGTATAACACAAAACATGCAAGTTGAGGAAGAAATTTTACTTGCCAGCTGTTTGCTGCTCTTCTTCATGGCCTTGGGGAGCTACATGTGAGTGTTAAATTTTTATCTTCAGTGAGTGTTTAATAGGTATGTGTGTGGCGTAACTGTTTAATGGGTTAAACAGTACCATTTTAATTTTACTTATCTGAAACCATCAGTTATGTGGGGGAATGAAGCACAGAAAGGGGGAAATGCATTAATAAAACTGATAGTGGCTCTTAACTAAGTGTATTTACCAGATTCAGATCTACTAGCTAATAATTTGAGTATTTCAGCAATGTGTTGTTTTTATTGCTTTTTGGGTTTTTTGTTGTGTTTCAGAGAAAAAGATAACTTTTTAGGGCACAAGAAAGACGTTTTAAATTCCATTCTGACCTCTCTAGCTGGAGTTTCCAGGAGTGAGAGCTAAATTTCATGTTTGTGAGTCATTGATATTAATATCAGAACACTTGCATGACAGAAGAGCACCCAGCTACTGGCCTTCTAAGGGTGTTTCTAGAGCAGATGCTTCAGGAAGTGTAGATTCACGATGACTTGCTGAGGATAAAATTCAGGGTAAGAGTTGCTGTAGCCATAGAAAGGCTGTCCATGTGCCTGGAAAAGGGTGGGTCTGTGTCTGACTTGCCAAGCATGTTTGTCATTGGGAAACAGTGGAAGAACTTGTTCAAGCTCTAAAACTCCTGTGGTTCAAGGTAAGACAGCAGACTAATGTGAGCATGACATGGCTGAAGTCAGGTGCAAGAACTTTGAGCAACAATTTTAGAGCAAGTGCTGGTTTACGAGTACTTTAACAGTGAACTGTGCTTGTAGCATTGATTAGCTAAAAAAGTGCATTCATTGAATTGTGGCAATAAGGTAGAAAAACCAGGCCTGTGTGAATCTGACTTTTGAAATAAGGATGGCAAATGTAATTGCTGTGTTTAAGGGAAAACCCAAATTCTGCAGAGTAGCTTGCAAGACTTCCTGTGATCTGTTGAATAAATAAATGACATGCTGCGTTTTTATCAGTGTGTAACCTCTTCTGTGATTCAGATATGCTAGTCCACAAATACTTGCTTTAAGCCATTGTAGCCCTTATGAAATACTTCCTACTGGTTTCTGTCTTACAAAATAACTTTGGGCCTTAGATGTTCTAAAGAGTATTAGACTTTTCCCCTCTAACAGACACATTTGGTACTTAAAAAATAAGATCCTTACTAAAGCAGTGTCTTTGAAGTGTAAAGTAAGGCTAATCTAGTGATAAACAGCCATGTGACATGCCTGTGGAAGTCTTTGTGCGAGGTATGTTCCCAGTACACTCCCAATCAGGAAATGCTGGCATAAATTGCATCTTCAGACTCAGAATGAGGATAAAGGTATAAGCAAAATATGTTCTTGACTATGGCAGAAAATCTGAATGGAAGTAAAGTACTTATAGTACTTCATAATAGTATCCATTCAGATAGTGTGGTAAGGTTATAGTATTCTTCATGTTTAACTTAGTGTTCAATCCTGGACTCAATGGTGTGGTTGTTTTTCTCTTGGTAAGGAGTTTGCTTATGGTTTTCCTAATCTGTCAATTACTAGAAACTGAGAATAGTTGTGCTGATGTTGCTCATTGGGTTGAACTTCTGGCTAACCATACTGTAATTATGCTATTACATATCTATAATTTTACTCAAGGAAAATGGCTCTCCATTCCAAATATTTTGGACAATGGAGAAATGAAAACAAATGCCTGTGTTTCTACTGAGTGTTTTATTTTTAAAAGGCTAAGGGAATGTTCAGTTTCTGTCATGTTAAGCTCTGAAATAGCTTAACTCAATGCAGTGGTGGATTCTAGTGAGGTTTTTTCGTAATGTTTGGAACAGATTTTTGGAAATATTTTTATAATTGTTAACCTTATGCTTTAAGGGCTTTGCAATGTTTTAAATTAATATATTCTTATATAAAAACCCAAACAACAGAACCCTTTTGGGAGATGGTGAAGCTGTGTATTTATTAAGATAGTAGTGGACATACAAAAAGCTTCTAACTATGGTTTTAAAGTAATACTGGTTTTAAAGTTCTCTAAGCCACCTTGCATTACTATTACATGTTTGTTCTTATTAAAGTCCTATGAGTGCGCGGTTGTGTCTCTTAGGAAAAGTAATCATTGAGAATTTCATGTAATTTGTAGCGTGCATTTAACATACATGACAAGGGAACATGTGGTTTAAAATGTTCACAGCTTAATACTTCAAATGCGAAATCAATGCTTGTGTATCTTCTTATATTGATTTGCGTGGAGTGTGGGGGAAGGTGTCCCTGTCCATCACCTCTCTGAAATTTTGTGCCGATACTGTATTTTGTGGGTGAAACATACAGACAATTAACCTTTCCTCAAATTGTCTACTGTGTCTGCTGAAAACGTAAATGTGTAATGGTACAGTTTGAATAACAAGCTATTCTCTCCTTTAAATGTGGGAACAGATTTGAACAAGTTAGTAAACTGGAGAGTTAATATTCAACAGAGATATAGGGAAGTCCATGTTGATGATGACTAGATTACAGCCTTAAGTGACTGGCAAGATGGTGGTATATGTAAAGAGGAGAGATTTCTAAGCTTTGTATTTTAAAATATTAATAAGTACTCAACATGTCTTGCACTTAACTAATACATGCAATGTGGCTTCTAATTTTTCTGAGCTATTCTTTCTTCGTTTTCTATAATTTCAGCCACATCTGTGAGAGTTGCTGAAAATGTTTTCTGCTGGATATGATAGTTGTAAAATCCTGACCAGTAACAGAGATTGGGACTCTGAGAGAAAGTCTTATTTTACAAAAAAAGGAGCTTATGGTGCAACTGAGCCAAGCTTACTTAGCTTAGGCAAGCAGTCTGTAGCATGAGGGAGTACCATGATTAGTTTGACTGTGAGTTGAACTCGATAACTTGAAAGATGGATGAAGAGTGGATGTATATGGAAGCGGTGAAAATCAGGAGTATAACTATTTCTGTGTATTCTAATTGACTTTAAGCTGTGGTGTCTTGATAACATGGTACCTACAGTTTCATCATGAAAGTTTTAACTGCTCTGCTAATACTCTGTCTTCATGCATGGGTTATAATAAATTAATGTTACTGAATAGAAGGAAGACATCTTATGTAATACCATTACTGTACTGTCTTGCTGTAATCTGGGGTTTTTTGTAAGAGATTTAACAGATGTAGCTTACATTACATTTACATTGCACCTAAAGTATCCTGGTAGTGAAAAAAAGCCATTTCAACAATGTGTAATGCAGGGATTAGTAATACTTGAACAGACTAGTTATAGCCCAGTGTTTTGCATTGCTAGTGAATCCAAACCAGAACAATTGTTGACCAATTAGTGTTGTAATGGTATAGGCACTAATGATTATAGCCTATGTCTATAACATCTTACATGGGTGAAAGGCAGAATTCTGGGATATCTTGCTGCTATTCAGATTGGTTGAAGGTCAGTTTGATCATGCAAAAGCTTTTGGTTTTGACACCCAATAACCAAGATTGGCAACATGTCTCACACAGGGATTTGATGTGCACTGCAGGATACTGGGGGATAAATCTGGAAGTATCTGCTGCACTTGAGATGCGTAGTCTGCAATTCTGTTTAGGGCACACCTGAAGTTGAGTTAACAAGTCTTAGCATTCTCTGTGTAAGTTGTACCTGAGTTAATAATGTCTGTAAGGCTTATCCTGGAGTCTCAAAAATTTCAGCCCTGCACACCTGATCAGGATCCTGCCTCACAGCCAACATATAACTTGTGGCAAGTGTTTGCACCTGCATGTTATCACTAAGTTTAAAATGATGCAGTAAGATTAGGCAAGGTTTGAAGTTGTTGAAAGTATCAACTGAAGCAGAGGGAGCTGTGTGTTTAAGGTGCAGCTCCAGGGACTGTGACTAGTCCTGCTATTCTTTCCTGTTATTTCCAGTAACTGGATCAGGCAAATGCAGATGTCAACAGTAGCATCTTGTGAGATGCTGTTTTGTGGTGGATTTCTAATAACTGTGTGTAAGCAAGATTACTGCCACTTTTAGGAACCCAACTGAGATGTAGATGGGCTTCTTGCCCTCTTGTGCCTGTAAAAAGAAAGATAATGAGATGCTTGGCGGTGCCAAAATCTATGCTTGTGTGACATTGGTGTTTGACATGACATCTGTGGTATTACACAGAGACTGTCACTGGTAGTCACAGTAGAGTAGAATGGTGTTAAAATGAATGGGGCGATGAGTATGTTCTTTGTCTCTTCAGTATTGTTGCCTCTGCAGAACTAGGAGGAGGTAAAAGTGATAATGCCTCATGAGAGCCACATAGGTGAGTAACATATCTGAGATGCACAGTGAGCAGACCTAAGCAATTAGGAGCCATTTATATAATATGTAAAATGAAGAACTGCGTCTTAAAGACTTCTGGATTTGTGCTGATTTCTAACATTGTTTGGCTTCACCTACACAAGTCAGTCAACTCACTTTGTTGTGTTAAATTTGTGGCATTCATCTGCCGCCAACAAGCATGAGCCTTACGTACATGTATGGTGAAGGTTATGTGAACATAAGTGTTTGTAGGATTCAAACCTAAACTAAAAATGAGATGAAGTGAAAAAATTGGACAATTGTGTCTGCAGAGTGGCGGGTGTATTGATTTGAGATGTCCATTACAAATTTTTGTTCTAGGGACAGTTGGTATTCAAAGTACCAGGGAGGAGTTAATTTGACAATTTTATTTTCCCTCCCAGCTGCTTTGCACCAGTTAGTGTTAGGAATCAGTAGTTAGTACAGTTCTTTCTGGTTTAGGGAAGCTCCTAAACAGTGTTAAACCAGCATAGCCAGCTCATGTAGCTGGGGCTTGCCTTTAGCATATGTTGGGGGCAACATTTGGATAAACAATTCCAATGTACATCTGCAGCATTTCATGCTCCAGTAATTGCTGCCTGGGGGTGATGATCTTTTAAGTTTTTTTTTTGGGGGGGTGGGGGTGTTTTTACTGTGTAGAAGATAGACTAGCTTACAGGTCCCAGGATTTACTGAGTCATCATCTTCCACCAGCATACAAAATTCAGACTTGCTCAGATGTGACCTTGTGCACGTATACACTGGTGTCTAGGCTGACCTTTGTCAGGAATTGTGTTCTGTGTGGATTGTCATTCTGCTTTAGTGTGTCAGCCTCTGCATTTGTACAACAGACCCTTTACCCACATTGTATTTGTTCCTCATATTTTAGCATTGTCCTATTTTAATAACTTGTACCTATTTTAGTGACTTGTTGAAAGTAGGTGATTATTTCAAACCTGGTGTTGTTTTTACTCCTGATTATGTCCCACCTTGGCAACTCTGGTTTCATCAGGATATACAGTATATTTGACAGACAAACTATGTAAGCAGGCTGTAAAATAAATTCCAGTGGGGATGCAAGGCTTCAAGGATGCACCGATATATTTTTCTGGGATGCTGTGGACCTTCTGGAAATGGTTTTGTGTGAACAGAAAATTATAATGCTTCTAAACAAAAGCCTTTTTGGAGACAATGGTGGTGTTGTTATGCCTGTGATCTTACTCTATATTTGGAATAGACATTATACCACAATGGCAGAGTAGATAAGCAAGCTATTTTTGTGATACATTTTCAGAAAGAATTGTGTTGAATCCCTTAGGTTGTAATATTTATGATAGTCTAGGTGTAGCCTAGCGGCTACAAAAGTGGGGTGGAATGATCTGTGGGGTTTAGCTAAATTCATTAACCTAAGTTGCCTATTTTTCCGTGGTGCTAGAAGCCTGAATAAGTTCTGACACATCAAATGTGCCCACAGACTACACATCATTCAGTGTCCTTTAGCTGACACAAGGTTGAGTCCAGCTATTGAATGGTATGATAGGTCCTCCTAAAATGCTTTGCAATGGTATATACTAAAACTGGTATGAAAGTGATGCTGTTCTGTAAGCTTCATTTTCTATTTATGTAATAGAAATGCTGATGTGCTAGAAAATTTTGTAGGGTGTGAAAAGCATGTGATGTGGTTGTATTTGCTATGCTTTGATTTTTGTGCTAAAAAAAGAGCATGCACATTTACATAATGAATCAAAACAATATCTCCCACAGTGCAGGTCAGGATTTTTTTTTTCAGAGGATTATTTAGGGATTATTTAGGTTTATTCTTGCAGGAAAAGGATGAGCCATTCAATGCAGTTCCATAACTGTAATCCATTTTGGTTCCACATCCATTGCTGTGTCCAGTTTGCATCTTCCTTTCTGTTGGGGTCTGCAACCTTCCCTGCTGATTTCTGCGTACTTGGTTGGCCTCATCACTGCTCATCTGCAGAAGACGGACTGACATACTTTACAGTCCTGTGTGCCTGGAGAGTTGCTATCTTAATTTGGTGACAAATAACCCTCAACAGAAAGATCTATTCAGACGTCATTCCTAGGACTAACCCCTAACAATATCTTTGATCTTTAAAGTTCCAAGTGACTGGATTCCTAATTCACCCAGTTATACATTCATTGCCAGATGGAGCAGTGTACTTCCTGAAAGCATTATGTGCTGCACAGCAGGAGGTGCATGCAAGCGGAACTGCTATAACAATACTAATGATGATCATTCTAGTGATGGGCAGTGTCTGCACTCCAGTGATTTATACTGTTGTTGTAAAGGGAAAAGGTCTGGTCCACAGTGTTCAGGAAAAATTACTGGGATGCCCTAACTTTAGCTTACTAGTTAAAAATGCAGAACATATTTGAGTCTTTCATTTCAGTAAATACAGTCTCTTTTTTTTTTTCTATCCCTCATTCCTTCCAGAGAATATGGAGTTACATCTGGTTGATGCTAGCTGAAGGCTAGAGCTGTGAATGTGAACTGCTTAGCCAAAACAAGTCACCTAGAATTAGTATAAACTTCCATGGTTGCTCTACTTCTGACATTTTTTGTTCCAGGTACTGTTATAAAACAGTTGTGGAAGATGAGTAATAGTTCTGGGATTAGTTTACAGCTGTTTCCTCAGGCTGAGCTAAGCAGCATCATCAGGGTTTAAAGAAGCAAGATTGAAGACTGCTTAAAGGTAGATTGTAGGACCAAGGCACAGTGAAGTTGCTCTGGAAATGCAAAATTGGTGCATGCTGTAAATAAGAGTTTGTCTTATGTTGTTTCTCAGCTAAGAGTAAGGTCCAGTGCCTGATTTTCATCTTGGAGTTGTGCAACATTATTTCTTACTGCAGGAATACCATTGGGTTAACAATCTGGGGGGGAAGAGAAAAGTGTCATGGGGCAGTTCCACCATGGCCCTGGGACAGGGTTTGCCACTAGTGCCACAGTGGGCAGCCAAGATCATCTCTCGTGGATCATGGAGAAGGTGAAGAGCAGAGGCCCCATCTTCCATCACTGGATCCCTGCTGTGGGCACCTGCTCCCTGTGTGGCATAAGGAGGTGTAGGATACATAATTTTTTTTTTTTCAAATACCAAGGAAAAACCCACAGGAGGGCTGAAGGGAGATAATGCTCTGCCCTGGGAAGGTCTGGCAGGAGGTTGCTGCTTTCTGTAACTGTCTCAGAAATACAAGTGGGGAATTCAAAGTACAAGACAGATGAACAAAGAAGGCAACAGAGTGGAACTAGTAACAGCCCCAGGGAAAACCAGAGCAGACAGGGAAGAGTGTTACAAAGTGCTCATCAAATTTACATGCAAATAGTAATGCTAACATTGTACATGATTAACCAGAATACCCTGCAAAGTCAAATGGGAATGAATAAGACAAAGACTTTGTGCAGCTCTGAAGCATTTGGCTGTTACTACTACATGAAACTGCTGGCAGTGTGCTTTGTGAGCAGAGTTCATGGCATCTGTGTTTACATGCTGCACATTGAATTTAGTTAATAAAAAAAAAAATTTAGTTTATCAGGAGAAGCAATTTATTATAGATATATCTAGATCTTAATACGCTGAAAGTGCATACTGTCATTCAAGTTCAAATGTAAAAGATGAACAATTACTGTAAGAAATTATACTGGCAAGAGCTTTTAATAAAAACTTCGGAGAAAATCAGCTTGGAATTAAGATTCTGACTGCAGAATTTTCAAACTCCTCTGGTCTTGTGACAAGGAAACCCTGCTGCCTTTGGACCCATGGGTGTGGTTCAAAGGTAAGTCTGTTTTAGTGTCTTCTCATTGCCATCAGATGCTACAGAAATCATTCACTAGAAAAAAACCAGAAGACTGACCTTTCAAAACACTTAACCAGTGCTGAAGTTCCCACCACTTACAATTTTTGCCACTATAAACAAAGCAAAATGAATACTGAGAAGTATTTACACCAAGAGAAACAAAAATTCATTGTTGTGCCTCAGAGAAGCACAAAGTATGTGGAGTGAAGCCTGCTGTTTCTATTGCATAATCACCAGTTGTCGGTGCTTTTTACACAGGGATTTTTTTTCCTGTGAGTAAGGCTTTTTCTTTGCATAGATTTTTTTTCAGCTGTTTGCTAACTTTTGACTAAGTTTTCCTCGGGGTGTCTGAATCACAGCTTATGAAATAGTGCTGGTTGGTCCCTGCAAGGTCCTCAGAAGAGCCACAGAAAACTTCAATTCCATGTTCGCTTAGCAGCATAATGTTACATAGTAGAACGGGCTTATGATGCAGGAAACAGCTTCTGAAAGATTACCATCTTCACCTTTGTACTCACTCTTGTGGGAGGTGTTGTGATGTCTATCTGACAATTGCTTGCAATTCTGCAGCAAAAAGATGGAAGAAATTTAAGTTGCATTGTCTTAATCTATATTCCTCTATTCCAATGTCTTCACATATAATTAAAAAATGCATTTTTCTAGAATATGTTTAAAGGCAATAACTAAGAATTAGTCAGTTTTATTTCCTATATGTTATCTCATTGCTGACTGAAATTCAAGACAAAATACAGAGCAGATATTGAAGGTTCATTATTTAGAACAAGTACTTTTCTGTAATACAAATAATACAGGAAAAGGAAATTCTGTTCTTTAAGCATACTCATGTAGTTTTGTCTATACATGAGATGTCTTGCAATTTAAGAAAAAATGGCTCAGGTTATGGTATCTCAAGGAAACACAGTTTGTCTTTTATTTGCATTACTTTTCAACAAATGTGGAAGTTCAGCATTTGTTTTTACAAAGGACATTAAATCTCAGCATTTTTAATATGCAGCTTTACAGTAATTGCCACTTCATTTTACTTTAAAGTTACTTACAAGAGACATATTTTCCTGGATTTTGATTATGAAACATTTTTTCTGTCTTGCTTCCAAGACGTGTCAGATTTGTTGTTTCTTTCATCTGATTTAATCATGCATGATGCAATAAAACTGGTGTAAACACTAAATACAGGTGTCAAAGGCTGGGGAACAGATAATTGAGCAAGGATTTCACCAACACCTGCAAGGTCAGTTACAATTTTTTGCTTCACTTCCCCTAAGGCTGATTCCATTTCAGATTTCAGCATCATGAAAGAAATGCATCTCTGCACTGGCTTTTGCACCACCTTTCAGAGGTTAATTCTGACCTTCTATGTACACAGATGTTTCAGTACATAGAGTCAGAGGGAAATTTAGCCAGAAATCCAGGTTTAATCCATGGAGATTTGGAATTTTTTCTACAGTTTCCGCTTTTGTGTATTCAGTCACTTTGTTATTTCAAAGTCAGCATTTTAATTCATTGTTTCTCTGACTCAGAGAACTTGGCTGGATTGTTCTCCAGGCTTGTTGTCCCTTTCATCAGAATCACGGTGCATGTTCTTTAAATAGTACTAATTTTCTTTGTGTGTGGATTTATTTTCAAATAGAAAAAAATTAGCATAATAGAGACATAAAAGAAATACAGGAACTTGGAGGTTGGGCTCACTACCCATGGACTGGGGAAGAAAGGCAGGGATTAATGGTGTATGGATGTCAGTAGATGCCAGACCTCTAGTGGACACAATGGAGAAATGCTTGGAACCGTAAACATTACATGGGGAAAAACCCTATGTACTGTTGCGGGAGAGCTGCTGAAAAGTCTCTTTCAAAAGCTTATCTATTATTTGTGCAAAACTGTTATGTCCCATCGTTCACTCTAGCTTTGACTAAGTGCAGAAGTGCTAGAAAATCAGTTAACATTGTCTGATTTTTTTAAACTAATTTCAAAATCTTAATTGCTGTTTTGACTGAACAGCTACACTGGGACATCCCCCAGACTGGAGGACAAGAGGCTGGAGAGGAGCCCTTTAAAAAGAGATGTGAGAGTTTGGACTGGGGACAAGTTGAACATGAGCCAGAAGTGCCCTAGCAGCCAGAAGGGCCAACCATGTCCTGGGGTCCATCAGGCACAGCATCACCAGCCAGGCAAGGGAGGGGATTGTCCTGCTCTGTTCTGCACTGGGGCAGCCTCACCTCTAGTCCTGGGGGCAGTTCTGGGTGCCACAGTGTAAGAGAGATTTAAAACTATTGGAGAGTGTCCAAAGGAGGGCCGTAAGAATGGTGAAGGTTTCCCTTGAGGGGAAGCCCTGTGAGGAGCAGCTGAGGTCACTTAATCTCTCCACCCTGGAGGAGACTGAGGTGACCTTATGACAGCCTATAGCTTCCTCATGAGAGGAAGTGGAGTGGCAGGCACTGATCTCTCTGGTAATCAGAGTTCAGACATAAGGAGATGGAATGAAACTGCATCAGGGAAAAGTTCAGACTGAACATGAGCAAAAGGCTCTCTATTGGGAGAGTAGTTCGTCACTGAACAGGTTCCCAGGAAAATGGTCTCCAAGCCTGTCAGCATTCAAGGAGCATCTGGATGATGCTTAATCGTGTGGTTTAGTCTGAGGTAGTCATAGAATATCTCAAGTTAGGAGGGACCCATAGGGATCATCTTGCAAGGAGCAGGGAATGTGACTCAGTGATCTGTTTGAGATATTCTATGATCCAAAGAACTACAGTGACTGAAGAAGGCTGTAGTGCTGGACGTGGTGGCTTTTCTTCCCATACAGCTGACACCTGCTTTCAGCCACTGCATGAAGGATGTTTAGGAGCTGGGAGTTCTGTACTTGCAATTAGACTTTCTTGTACCAAGGAAATTTCAACCTACAATGCCTAGTTGGCCTAGTTGTTCCAGGACTAATGGCGGAAGGCAGGTGGAAAGAAGTCAGGTACTGTCAGTGTTCCCACTGAAGCCGTACACTGCTCATTAAGACTCCCTTCCCCCTGTGGCAGACTAGAGAGAATTGGAGGCACGCCAAGCTGTGTGATCAGCAAGACCCACTTACTCCATGCAGCTTTGGTGGCATGACATGTAAGAGGGACTTCCCGTTGACCATCCATCCCAGCACTGGTAGTCAGGGTGCCACAAGACTGTGAACATCAGTTTAACCAATGGACATCTAAATTGCAACAATCAAGTCTTGTCACTGGATTCATCATAGTAATACCTTTCTACTCTTTTCATTTCTTTCTCGTTCCTTATATATTTTCATAAGTGGTACTTCTATGCTTTTATATTATTGCCATAGATAACAATAACCAAAATGGCTACATACATCCTCTCCATTGCAACCAAATCGTTCTGAGACAAACCCTACACACACGCACACCCCCACACCCACACATATATATAAAACCACCAGTTATTCAGTGTATTTTCATTCTAATCTACCCAAAAGGATCTATCTGCTCACTGTTCAAATCCCTATAGACTATGTCCAGAACAGATAGTTCTGTTTGGTACTGGATACCTTTCCACGGCATTCCACCTACTAGGGTGCACTACTAGATCATCCTTGACAGTACCTTTCCTTCATGCTTGACAGGAACCGCCTCCAGGGTCTGAATTTCTGTCCTCTTTCCAATCCTCTTGTCAGTGCCCATGTTATAAATGAATAATTAGATAGTTGGCTCACACAATTAAGGGGTGAACACTGAAAGTATGTTAAGAGAAGCTTTATAGATGTATAGTTATGTTACTGCAATGTGTTCCCACCGCAGCATTGTGATCCCGGGATAGTCTCGGTAGCCCAGGCATTTGGGGAGGGCCAGGCTGGTTACTAGAAGCACAGCATGGCAACACCTGACCTCCAATCAAGTTACAAGAAAGCAGTAAATACCGATGGACAGCGACCACGAGTTAACAGACAGACTTTGGGAGGGGCTAAGGTTACTTGTTGCAACACCAAGGGTATAAAAGGCAGAGCAGCGATTTTGGTGGATGAGCAGCCACGTGGCTAGTAGCCACGGGGGAGGGTTCTCCTAGCCCTGTAATTTTTACTTATTTATTCCTTTTGTTATAATTTTTGTTAAGGTTTTAATAACCCTTTAAAAATTTTAAAAATTGGACGGTCATTTCTCACACCCACATCCCAGGGTCAGGGATCCCAGTTGCCCGGCTTCACTACCGTCTGTTTTCACATCCTGGCTGCAATATCTCAGCATTGGGCCAGGCAGATCACCAGAGGCTCTCCTGGCTGCTGCCTGAAATCTTCTTGCGTATCCCACAGCTCACCCAGGGATAGAAATGGGGTGATTATCTCTGGCCCTGCATCTTCCTCCTGTTAGGAGGACCCTGCTTCCTCCTCATTCCTTCCTGTGTGAACTGGTTTGATCTTGGATTTCTTCCTCTGTATAGGGGCGACTGCTACTGTCACCTGAACTCTGGGAAAAACCAAAACTATCCAACAACATTTTTAGTATTAGATAATCAAGGCATTACTTTACTTCTGGCCAGGATGTGCAACAGAAGGAATTTCATCCACACATCGCCTGGGTGGGCAGAGAAAATAATTTCATGACACATGAATTTTAGCAGATTTTTCACAAACTTTATACAGTCAAAACCCATAGATTAATTGGTTCAATGTTCATTGGTTCCGAGTTACGTAGTTCTTAGTATTTGGTTTCTCATTGGTTACAAATCTCTCTGCCTCCGATGCTAATTAGGTCGTCATTCTTACCTCTGGTTTCCCAGACCAGGTGTCTCAGACCGTGCCAGGGATGCTGTTTGGAGTCGATGTTCCGTTAATGGCCCGTGATGGCCGTTGATGGCTATTATCTTTTGTGTCTCTTCTGTGCTGCTCCCAGTCTGTTGAGATGTTTAGCTCATCAGGCCTCACCTAGTGGGACAATGGCCTGAAAACAAACTTCAATTCCCTTCCCCCGGGGCAAAGGTGAGCAAACCTGACTAAAGTTATAGAATAAAAAATGTTAAACTCAGTATATTTTGCAACACTACCAGCAGAGGTTCTCTGGTTCAGCTGCAGTTTGAGTGGCCACGGTGCCTGGTGGTCTGCTTTCTTCCCTCCCCCCTGAGGGTGCTCAAGCAGTAGGGTCAAGCAGTGTCCAGGAAACAGTAGCCAGGGCCCAGCACGCCGCATAACTTCGTGCCTCTCTGGAACTGCCACACCAGTTTTCCTTCAAATATTATGCCATTTTATCAGGATCCCGTAGCTGTTCAGGAGTGAGAGGAAAGATGTGTGCTAATGTGTTTACAAATGATTCGATGGGTGAAGGTATGAGTGTCTTTGAAATGGGTCTTACTGTCTCTACTAAGTTCAAGGCAGCAGGTTTGTTGCAGAGCCCGGTCAGCTTGGCTCCTGAGACAGACGAGTCTGCACAAGCCTGAACTTCTGAACTTTGGGGTAAAATGACACGTTAAGGCGGCATATGGGGTAGGCGGTTCAGGAAAGCTGTACCTTCCCCAGTACCTCAGCCAATGGGAAAATGAAGAGGGAAACATGCGGTCGGGAGTTCAGGATAAAAGGAGGCTGCGCCCTCGGAAACCCCCAGAGAGAAACCCCACGGGGCTGTGCCCCAGAGGACTCTTCCCCTTTACTCGAATAAAGCTGAAGGACCCCTCTGTCTCCTTTTTGGACATAAACCTCTGGTTTGTGGATTTTCCTGTCACAAGTGAACTTCCAAACCACTGAAGCACAATAATCCTTCAAAAGCTGGCCCATTTTCTCCCACATTCTATGCCACTCATGACTATCTACCCTCAGGGCAGATGTCTGAATAACCTCCCTAGAAGTATCTAAACATGATGTAGACCGCACTGAGGAGACCTGCCAGACATAGCAATAAGAACATGATCTTCTTAACATCCAAAGGGAATTCAGAATTCTCAAAAGCTCCTGTAACAGGTGCGAAAAGATGGGGGAAATCGTCCTCTCCAGTTCCCCCCTGCCAGATTGGATATGAATAGAGTCCCAAAACATAGTGCCTGACGTAAGGGTAGGAGAGCAGCCCTGAATACATATCCCAAATGACCCTCACTGCCCCGATGTTATCATGCAATAAACTGATGTCACACAGTACAGGAACAGAACAATCCTGATCCCTCCCCCTCCTCTGAAAAATGAGCATGAGGAGGAGCACATACAGGAATATACAAAGGGTTAGGTACAACACCCACACCAACAGACGAACCAACACTGTGACCAGTGGCTCCCTAGCTAATACAGCTAATGCTTAGATTAAATTTGTTTCCGATTCCCTTTGATCTTATCTGTAATATCTCAGTCCTTCCTGCCCCATAGTGGGTGCCAAGCGAGACTGCTGTGGTTTAGGAATGGTACTGCCCATGAGAGGAATGACAGACTTGTCTTTACAAACAAACTGTGGGTCTGCTGGTAGATATAACTAGCACTGAGAGATACAAGAAACAATGGGAAGGATCCCACTGATGGATGAATGGGAAACGGTATTTGACTTTACAAACAATCCGTAGGTTTGCTGGTAAATGAAACTATTTATGTTTCTAACATAAAACTATAATTATGTTTAATTACTCTAAACTATATTATGTTTATGAAACTGATATTGAAAGATGAAAGAAACAATGGGGAAAACCCCCTAAAATTCCACAAGAATTAAAAATTAAAAAGGAGGGTTATACATTAGGGGGGGATCAGACATTCCGGGAAGTCTGTATCTCTCAAGTACCTCAGCCAATGGGGAAAGAGAGAAGGGAAATGCGGCTGGGAAATTAGGATAAAAAGGAGGTTCCATCCTCCAAAAATTTTAAAGACCCCAGGGGAATGCCCCATGGCCTCTCCCTTTATTCGAATAGAGTAGAAGGACTCCTCTGTCTCCTTTTTGGACATAAACCTCTGATGTTTGTGGATTAATTTTCCTGACACCCAGTTTAGTGCTCCCACTGAGACACCTCAAACGCACTGCCATTTGCTTGCTCCCCTGGGGTGCGATGGAAATGGGAAGTCGAGGCAAAAAAGGTAAAGATCACAGGCTGAGATAAGAAAAATTTACTGGACATAGCAATGACGTAAGAAAACAAACACTAACAGCAACAATGTACAAAAGAGAGAGTGATTCACAGGCAAAAATGCTTACTGCAGAGCTCCACCGACCCGACTGCAACCAGTCCACCCTGACTGCAAGGAACTCCTCCCTGGAAGGGACCTCTTCTTTCTTTTAGCAATGAGGTGAGGCGATACAGAATCACCTCTGGGTCCTAGCCCCGTCCTCACTGTTGCAAAAATTAAACCTGTTCTAGCTCCAGCCAAGGATAAATATTAACCAGGGATCTCAAAAACTTCACACACTGTGCACATTTTGGTATTATTACCAATACAGAAATCGATCTTTTGAGGTGATACCTCTGAATATCTAAACACATTACTTCCTGCTAATATGTATCAATGATGTGATGAAGTAGGACACTTGGCATAGTGCCACCAACTGCACGCAGTGTAAACATTTGGATGGTCAAAACTGGGTTTATTTACAAAGATTTTCATGCACGACAACTGACTCTTCTAAAATTATATAAAATATACTTAAGAAAAGGATGGCATTGCACATTTGTATTGACAACAATGAAAGAAGAGGAAGAACACAAAAAAGCCTAACTAAAGACAGCAAATAGTTGCACTGAGGTAAAGTTACAAAACAACCAACTCTTGTCACTGATTAGAGCTAAACAGCAGTTCAAATCTCCAAGCGAAGATGTGGCACCTGCAGAAGAGCCAATCACTATTCCTTGATATTTTGAAGTAGCTTTAATAAATGAGACTCAATAACCTGCTGAACTAAAGCAGAGAAAGAGATGAGGTTAATTAGTGTTGACTTTTTTTTTGTATTTTTAGAATTATACTGTTTTTTTCTAGCAGATACCTGCTTGTCCTGTGCAATCATTTAATAAAAATCAGACATGTATAAATTAACTCTGTGAATAAATCAGCATTCCTTCAGGAAAAAAAAGCTTTATATAATGCAAAAACAATACACCCAAATAGGCAAACAATGTTTTTGGGGGTCATCATAAGTTCTTTGGTTCGAATAGGCTTGATAGCACATGAAAAGTAAATTTTTAGCCTACAAACAGAAAATAGGCAAAAAACATTTATTAGAAACTTCTCCAGTGAAACACTTAACACTTGGAGATTGAGCTCTTGAAGCAGTCTTCTATGTTGACTCCTGTGAGGTTGTGCTGTGCTGGTTTCAGCTGGGGTAGAGTTAATTTTCCTCACAGTGTCTGGCACGGGGCTGTGTTTTGGATTTATGCTGAACACAGGGTTGATAATACAGAGGTGTTTTTGTTATTGCTGAGCAGAGCTTGCACAGAGCCAAGGCCTTTTCTGCTTTTGGTACTGCCACACTGGGAAGGGGACTGGGGGTGCTCAGGAGGCTGGGAGGAGACACAGCCAGGACAGGTGTCCCAAACTGACCAAAGGGATAATCCAGACCATGTGGCACCAAGCTCAGTGTATAAAGTGGGAGAAAGAAGCAGGAAAGGGGAGACATTTGTGGTGATGTCATTTGTCTGCCCAAGTAACCATTACCCAAGTAACCATGTAAGCCGGGCACGATGGGGCCCAGCTCCCTGGAGATGGCTGAACACCTGCCTGCTCATGGGAAGCACTGAATTAATTCCTTGGTTTGTTTTGCTTGTGTGCACAGGCTTTGCTTTCCCTATTAAACTTTTTCTCAGCCCATGAATTATCCAGCTTTCACCCTTAGGATTCTCTCCCTGATCTCTCTGGTGGGACAGTGAGTGAGTGGCTGTGTGGGGCTTGGCTGCTGCCTGAGGTTAAACCATGACACTGGCTCTTTCATAAGCACAGGGCTCTGCTCGGAGAAGCTATACATACAGTGCTGGGCTTACTTTTTATTCCATTCATTTCTGTAATGGCAGACATTTCACAGCTTTCAAAATGACAGCAGCAACAAGGGAAAAAACCAACAAGAAGTCCCTTCTTTACTTCTGGTTTCCATAACCAAGCCAGATAGTATAATTCACTGACTACTGTCTGCCTCCAAGACAAACTAGAGCTAGAGCTGATCTGATTGAAGAAGGTTTAGCAAACTATATAACATCATGCCAGTCAAGTAGGGTGAGGGGTTCAGGAGGGCTGCAGGCCTCTTACCACTGTCTGGTAACACACTCCTTTGTACAGGGTGAGGGAGCAGCTCCGCTCCCCTTGTCTGAGTCATAGCTGCATCAGCTCTAAACAGCATTATTTGTGTCCAGTGATATAGATCCAGGTCAGTGACATTTTCTTACTAACTACTGGACTTTCTGAAACAAGAATGGAAGCTCCTACACACTTTGGCCTGATGCATTTCGGATCATTAAGACTTGCAGGACAGGTAATATGTTAAGAGCTGCAAAACTTCTACTAGGCCATTACAGCAGCTACGTAAATGAGGGGCTGTAAAAACTAAAATTTCTTTTAAAGGGTTTACATTTGCAATACTCACCACTCCGATAGCCCAAGGCTACAGCCAAATCCATGGAATTATAGCCAGCATCTGTTTCAATAGTTGGATCAGCACCACTTTCTATGTAAAACAGGAATAGAATCTTGTATTTCTGACAATGAGAACCAATCGTACATTATTAGTGATAATTTGGTTTGGACAGTCTGCTTACCGAGAAGAATTTTTACACATTTCACATGGTTCCCATGTACTGCATATAGCAAGGGTGTGCCTCCATTCTGCAAAAGCAGAGAAATGCCTCAGACACTTAGTGATTAAGCAATCCACAACTGTAATTACTTAACACACGAATATGCTTCCATGTACTGATAAGAGACTTCCTAGGTTTTATTAAAATGAGATTCAGTTTTATATATCAACAACTTCCATCATTTTTGTCTACTGTTCAAATGCTAAGATCACACTTCTACAAGAAGTCAGCATTAGTCTCATTCTCTTCCTATCAAGAAGTCAGAGCTAGTAGCATCAGCTTCTCCTATCCTATGGAAGTTTTGAGACTCTCAGGTATTTCAGAAGAGGTAGAACAACTTTTAAACTCAGGCCAGTGCTATGTCCTGCTTCAATTTTCTGACCAAAGCATCCTCTGACTAAATTCAAGCTAGAGTCTTACCCAGTCATACTCATTGACATCAACTCCACAGTCGAGCAGCATTTTGACAATATCAGTGTATCCTTTACTGCAGGCCAGTGAGAGGGCACTTTCTCGCCCCTTCCCCAGAATCTGAGGATCTGCACCCTGAAATAAAGTATCAATTTAAAACAGAGAAGCAAATTTGAGGTTTTGCATAGACCTTAACTTTAAAACTTTTAAGCTTGTAGCAGCATTGAGAAACTTAAGAAGACAAAACAAACTAAAGAGTAAATTAATTCAAAATAAATTGTAATTTTTTCCTTACATTCTGGAGGAGAAATTCCACTACTGCTATCTGCCCATGAGCTGCAGCCCACATCAGAGGGGTAAATCCTTCTTCATCCTTATGATTGATTAAATTTTCTGTTCAGAGAAAAAGATAAAACTTAGTAATTCTTTCCATAATGCACTGTATTAGCTGGTGAAATTTGTTCATGATAACATTTATTCACCAGGAACCAGTGTAACTTAAAAGTCATCCGCAACTTTAAAACCAAAATTCTGTCCCAGTGGTGGTAGTAGTATCTCTGTCCAAGAAAGAAAAACCCATCCAACTGACCAAAGTAAAATTTCAGCCTTTAGTTTAATAATTTAAGTTTTTAAGCTCTATAAATCAAACTCTGTTTTTACTCAGAAATATTACAAATTGTCTGTAATCTGAGCTTCACTTTTGTAAAGAAGATAAAGGATGTTTGAAGAATAAAGAGGTACATCCTGTATTATACTGTAGACCATTTTTTCTCAATAGAGTGAGCCACACAATTTTGTAAAGAATGAACCTGAACAGCAACATAGATAAAACAACTCCATTCCCACAAAGTTCATGTAATCAATAAGGTGGTCTGTGAAAACAATTAAGGTCTACATTGAGTGCAGCTGGAAGAAGAAAAAAAGAACTTTTAACAATTGGTTGACAAATATTTCAGATGGATTTTTTTTAATATCTAAGTACTTAGAAAGCATGGGTGATTATTATTAGAGCAGTAAGAATATACTATTAATGTTACTAAATTCATAAATATGTTAGGTAGAGCTGAAATTTTGAGCATGTATTATGGACAAACAAGTGCCACACTATTCAGAATGAGCAGTACTATTATACTGCAGGTGTGAGCCATGGCTTAAATTAGCGACACGCAGGTCTTTATGCTGATTGATTAAATAGAATTGGAAAGCCACCATTAATAGAAGTATGTTTTAAATGACAAAGATAAATTAAAAAGAAAATAAAAGAAAATAAACTGCTGCGACAGAACTAACATGTTCCTTTCTTAGTTCCATGGATTGCCTATATAGCTAGAGAGCAGGGAGGGTGAGGAAGGGATTTACCTACTCCTATTAACGTTAATGTTTTAATTTAAAATGCAATTCATACAGTGAGTGAGTAATAGCCTGATACAAAACAATAGTCCACATCTGCAAAGAACAGATACCTCAAATGTCCTCCAGTTTGTACCAGAATTGAGGACTTTATAGCTTTGGGGAAAAGGTCAAACACACCAGCATATAAATGGCCCAAAGAAAAAAAGAAGGCATTTAACCACCTCCTGTCTCACCTTGTTCAATACGTGTGGCCAGATATAACATTTCTCCCTGAGCAGCCAGCTGATGAACTGATAAAGCTGCAAATAAGGAAGCAAAAGCATGTGTTACATACACCAGTTTTCATTCTGCTCTATCTAGAGCTGAGCATGACATGACCATTGGCTTCAGCAGTACAGAACTTGGAATCGAGAGTGTAGATGATTTCACCTTACGCTCTGAACTTAAATCTCAATTAAAAACTGAAAATTTTCCTAAGAGTTTCATAGATTTAGCTAGTTTTTAAACCAACGCAGCAGTCATTCTTGAAAGCAAGGATACTTCCCACACTGACTCTTTACAAAGCAATATGCTCTCTTCACTGCTGTTTCATCAACAACCCAAGATTACTTTAAGACCGGTTTATCAAATGAAAATAAACACATTTTGATAAATTAAGGATATTAATTTAAAAATCACCCTTCAATCACCAGAAGACCTGTCCTGTTACTCAGCAAAGAAAGCCTCTAGTGTGACTCTCACTACAATGTGGAATAGATCAGACATTACAAAACTACGCACAACTTGATATATAGAGGGGAAAACAAAGATTGTGGAGATTTTTTTTTTTGTTATTTCAGAGATTATGAAAAAATAACCTCCGATCCCACAGAAAACTGCATGGGTACATGGTTTTGATAATTGCAACTTGGAGCAGGCCTGAAAGGTACCCAGGAGGCTAAATGTAATAAATAATCCACATGATGCAGTAACAAAATTAGCTTTTACATTAGCTGTGAATGTCCACTGTCCTCCTCCAAGTCACTACACGAAAGTTTAGTTTGTTCAGAAAGATACTTTATTTTGTTCAGTGGCCTACACTGCAGCTCTTCATTAATTTTTTCATGCATGTAGCATTTTTCTTTAAAAAAATTGACTTGTAATTTATAGAGAAAATAATTTACTGACAAAGTAAATTACAGCAAATTAATTTATAAAAGAAATGTTTGACAATTCAGAAAAAAGCCCACCAGAAATAATGCTTCCTCGATTTTCAAGATCTGTGACAATCATGACACCTGCAGTATTTATACTAACGTTACATCTTAAGTATTCTGCAGCATTTACCAATCATCTAATTTAAAGATGCACAAGTTCTGAAAACATGGGCATGAAACACATTAACTTACAACCTAGAATCTCATTCTTGATTTAAAAATTATAGGTAAGGGGTTTTCTGTTTTTTTTTTTCTTTCTGGAAAATAAACTTCAGTCATGAATTCCATACATCAGGTGGATGACTATTTTATGGTTGGACCCATGTGAAATTAGACAAGACTATCTCAGTGTTTTCTTCCTATCTTAAAGTTCATTGCAACACCAAAGAAAAAAGTGCACAAATTTGTCAAGCATCCAACATAGAGTTTACGTAATAACTATTACAGTAAGGCAGAAAAATACTTACAGTTTACAAGTAGAGGTGTTGTAGAGACTTCATTTCCCCTGTGTTTGTTAGTTAGTGTAGTTGATTGTTTTATGGGTGAGAAATGCTTGGTAGTTGATGGAGTATAAACATGTCTTACTTGGATACCAGGGGAAGGAGAAGTGTGGCTGTTGCATTCAGCTACATTGAACAAAAAACAGAGAGGATTTCAGTACTAATAAGAGCATTAAAAGCAAGCCATAGATTTTAAGTCAAACTGTAAAGCACCAGTACCACAAGACCTTTAAAATCCACGTTAAGAAAGCCTTGTGACATGTGCTTTTCCCACTGTGTATTGTGAAAGCTGAATAAAGGGCTGCATTAATTTCTAGCATAAAACAATTATGCTTCTTCACATGTTCAGTATGGCATAGTATAACCCAGAGACAAGTTAGTATCTAAATGAGGTAAGCCTTTGTCTAGATTTTTCAACATGGCTCGCACAGATTTATTATGTAAGAAGGCTCTGCTTAACTTGTCATCTCCTTACAGACACTCTCCAAGGCAGTAACGTGATGCAGCTCTGGTCAGACATGCACCCAGGCACCAGCTCAGCCTCTGCCTGCTCCCTAACCTCTCCGCTGCACCAGTGGGGACAACCTTCACTAGAGCTCTTCCCACTCCTGGATGAAATTTTAACAGCACTATGAATGCCTCATGAATAATTACTGAGCAGGAAGACAGGTTCCACACTAACTCAACATAAAATGCAACAGAGGCCACCGCTTAGAATTCAGGAAGTCATTCACTGCTGATGTGCTTCTTCATACTAACTTTTCTTGCTTCCTCTTAGAAGCTAATGGCATTTTATTACAGAATATACTTTTATATTGTCTTGGCTTCTAATTCTCAAAAGTAGCTTTTGATTTTGAGATTAAATACTTAAAAGACATATTGAAGGATTAAACTCCGTATTGGCTTAATTGATTTGACACCAGTGTGCACCAGTAAGTAGTGACTAGAAGCTAATTAACACACACACTGAATTAACACCACAGAGAACTTTGTGATTGTAAATGCAAGCAAAAATTCAGGGAGAGAACTCATTAAAAGAAGTAAAGTGTAACAGAATACAAAATTATGCGGGTTTTTTTGCCAATCAAACAGCTACAACTGACTGTATTGAATTAAGAGTCCTACCACAGATTTTGACCTGCGGTCCCTGGATTTGCAGGACTACTTCTAAGGGATTTACAAATGTTACCTCAGAAAAACAACCCTGTTGCTGATGGGTGTAAATCTGCTACTCAGACCTGCAGCTCTGATAGTGAGCACCTGGGGCAAAGTCAGAAAAGTTTGAAAACTACAATGGCTGAACTGCAGCCAAACAACACAAGTCAGTGAAAGCATCGAAATTCAAAGGAGGCCTGTGTTTGCATTTGTTACAGGAAACAAGTCACGTGAACTTCATGGAAAGATACACCACTACTGCTCTGGAATGTGACATCGAGTGCTAGAAACCACAACTGTTCACGGGAAGTAGATGGGAAGTCCTAGTTTTGCTCTGTGTCAATACCCTTAGCCATGAAAAAGCACGGATCAATTCTGATGAAGCTGCCCAGGAATGCTGGAACTAGCTGCAAGGATCCAGACCTGGAGCAGCATTTGCTTTCAAGTGGTGTGAAGCTACAGTGGCAAGCCCACGGCCAGGACCAGAGGCTTTGTACAGCCACAGTGACAAAACATAGGTGGCCTATGCAGCCTTTCATCACCCTCATGAAAAGACACAACACCTTGCTGAAAGCTACTGGAGCTGAAGTGTTCATATAGTCCTTTTCAGTCCTTTCAGCAGGATTTTGTAAAGAAGCATACTGCTCTAGGACATGCCACACAGAAGCAGCTTGTTTTCCTAACTAGCATCAGCTCATACTAACTTAAAAGACTTTTTGTGCCCCTGATTTTTCAGTTGATACAAATATTTTAAATGTAGTATAAAAATTAATCCTGGAGCAAATTTTTGTATTAATAATCCATTAAGCATGTAATAAAAACATTAGAGGAACACATCTTAGAAAAGTGATCAATACACATATAATGCAGAAGCTTTTTTTTTTAAAAACATAATAACTTAAGGATGATACAGCCCACAGATAATATTTTGTACCATAAATTCAACCTTTAAATAAGACAGATGCGACTTCAAGGTCAGAGTTGACTTGATCTTGAATATTTTTACTGTCCTCCTCATTCAAAGACTTCACAAATCGTGAGCAGACATTCATATCAAATCTGTTGGGCAAAATGAATTTCATCCCCATGGTGACACTCTGAGCTGGGCCTTCCTCTGCACTGGTGTCAAGCTGATGCTCCACTTTAATGTCTGGCATGGGTGGAAGGCTGTAGCTTGTGGTACATTCTTCCACAATTAACTGGGCCCCGACATCCAAGTTCGTTGAAGATGCCATAATCTCAGTCCTGTACAAGTTTCATGCAAAATGATGCTTCATTGTTTCCAGCCAGGAGCAATTCTGGCCAGCCAAGCCAAGTTTTTTGGACAACCTAAACTGAACAGACATAACACGGGTTAAGAACATTCATCAAGCTTCATTTAAACTTACGGCATTTAGCTTTGTCAGTCAAAACACTGGTGAAATATCAGTCTTGTTGCTGTCACAAGTTAGTGCCCAAAACCTCCATTTATGTTTCAGCCACTGGATGTTTAAAGCAAACTCCATTATTAAGCCCGTAGGAGTTTCATTCATGTGAAATTATGCTTCAGAATATTTGCTTAGTTGCAACAAAAAACCCCACACGACACCCAACCAGGTTTACACCAAGTCAAGAACAAGTTGTAAGATGACTTTATTTCCCAGAAACACTAGACTTGAGGGAGAAGTAAAAGCGACTTTAAGCTCCCTTACGTCTTTCGCAACCTGACTAAAATAAATTACTTCTACCACATACGCAGGAAAATAACCAAGCCCCTTTTAAACCGATAAAGGTAACCCCAGCATACCAGTGGCTTGTTCGCAGTACCGCGGGCAGCCTGGGGCGGGGCCGCACTTTGCGCAGCTCCCGGCACGCCTGGAGCCGTCCCCTCTCCCCGGGGACAGTCCGTGAGGGCAAGCCCGAGGCCGAGACGCCCGGCCCGGCCTTGCCTTTCCGCCGCCGGAAGTGGCGCCTCGCCGCCCCGCCGATTGGCCGGCGAGAGGCGCGCTCTGATGACGCGCTGCCTGTGCGCCCGCCATCTCCCCTCGCGGCAGGCGCGGTGGCCGCCATCGCTGCGGAGCGGCGTGCCCGCTGGGCCCCGAGACCACCGCCGCTTCCCGAGCTAAGGAGCGGCGTGCCCGCTGGGCCCCGAGGCCACCGCCGCTTCCCGAGCCTCTCCCGCTGAGCCCCCGCCGGGCCTGGCCCGCGCCCCCTGCGTCATGGCCGTCTACAAGCCAGTGGTGGTCCAGGCATGCCCCAAGCTCGGGGAGAAGATCACGCAGGACACGCTGTACTGGCGGGGATACAAGGTAGGAGGAAACGGCCCAACAGCCGCTGTTACTGCCCTAGAATGCCTTTTTTTTTTTTACTACTTTCATGCAATTAAAAGTTTTTTTAAAACACGCATGAATTAGTTTTTAACCTCAGAACACATAATTAATGGGTAAATGGTAATCCGTGAATTGGAAAAAATTAAAAGAGCAGAAGTTGTCTGTCAGAACTGAAACTCATTGTCATTATATATAAAGAACGTCTTGATTCTAATGGAATCTTGAGTTCTTCGTAGGAAAAATAACTTTTATTTTGCTGTTTTCATACTTGATGGTGTGCCTTATGTGTGTTTAATGATCTTTACCACAACTGTTTTAGACACCTGTTCAGATAAAGGAGTTCGGTGCAATAAATAAAATTGACTTCTCCCCAGTCCCGCCATATAACTACGCTGTCACAGCATCCTCGAGGGTAAGCGGCTTTTCTGAGGCTTTCATGCTTTTCTGAGGCTTTCTGCAGCCGGTATCACAGCGGAAGGTGTAATGCCCTCTTGTTTCGCCAGATCCACATCTACGGCCGGTACTCCCAGGAGCCCATCAAGACCTTCTCTCGCTTCCGGGACGCGGCGTACGGTGCCACCTACAGGGACGACGGGCGCCTGCTGGCCGCCGGGAGCGAGGGCAGCAGCATCTGCCTCTTCGACGTCAGCGGCAAAGCTCCGCTGAGGCAGTTCGAGGGCCATACCAAGTAAGGCAGAATCGGTTTGTTTTGTTTGCATGCGTCAGCTTCTTTGCTGTATTTGCACATCACAGACTCGGCGCGGGCTGGATGGTTTGACCTTAAAGGTTGTCTTGTTCCAGCCCCCCTGCCACAGCTAGTAGACCAGGTTGCTCAGAGCCCCATCCAGCCTAGTCTTGAACACTGCCAGGGAAGGGGCATCCCCATCTTCTCTGGGCAACCTGTTCAAGTGCCTTAGCAATTTACAGTACTTACGTTAAATTACAGTCGTATGTCTGGTTCACATGCTGCTGAAAGTCTGAGTAAAACTGACCTATGTTGCTTTCGACTGTCTCCTATAGATCTCACTGAAGAGTAGGCTTAAGTTAAATTTAAAATGGGAGAGAGTTTTAAAAAAAATCTAAATACGAACCAAGTATGTAGAATTGTAAAAACATTTTCTGTTTCGTGTAGGTGTCTCTGAATATGTTGTGTAGATACAGTATTGTTAGTACATTGCAGTGATAAGCACATTTTATTTGATGCTGGTAGGAAAAGAATTCTAAAATATGTCTAAACAAAAACGATGAAGAAAAATGCCAGGAATAGCAGGAATTCCTTAAAAAGCTCCAAAAACAAAACCGAAAAGTGCATAATGGTAGCATGGGGTGGGGAAGAAGTTAGGAGTTCTGATGTGTCAGTGAGGAGAAGACAGTGATAATGCTCCAACAGACTCCTGTGCTGTGAAAGATCCGGGTGTGTTTTATCTGTGTAGAACAATAAGAATCCCACTTTCAGTGGGAAATACCCAGACTGACCCTGGGAGGTTTCTGTTTGAGGTCTGTTTGCAAACTGGGAGTTACATTCTAATGGCTAGGTTAACTGCACACCTGTGCACACCTGCATTTGCATACCTCTGTGTTCTGCCAACATCTGTTGGGATATTATGGTGATAATAAAGACTTCAATAGTGATTTTAAAGGACAACAAGGTTGTTCAAAGCAGCCATACTTGAAATTTGCTGTTATAAAGTGAGGTTTTGTAAGTTCTGATATTAAACACTGCCCTTCTAGGCTAGAGTACTTTAATAAACTCTTCATACAGACTTAATTTTTTTTGAAACATGAATATATTTTAACTTTGGGTATTGTGGACTTTGTTTTCTAGACCAGTTCATCTAGTGGGATTTCTGTCTGATAAATACCGAATATTTTCTGGTGGTGATGATTATTCATCAAAATTGTGGGATATTCCAAGTGCCACAGAAATCATCTCTTACAGTGAGCACACTGACTACGTGAGATGCGGCTGTGCAAGTAAAGTGAATGCAGATGTCTTCATAACAGGTTTGGTTTTATTTTTTATTTATACTTCTTTTGGATTGAAGAAAAATGCTGAAAGATAGTTTTTGATACAGTAGGGTCTTGTTTATTGTATTTTAGTCATGAAGGATCAGTCTGCCTGTGCAATGCCTACTTTGTTGTTTCCTTTTTTTGATTGCTTTTTAAGCTTGACATTGATGTTTTAGGGGAAACTGCAGGAACTGAGTTTTAACATCTTTTTGGTTTAGCCAATTAGGGTAATGGAACTTTGGAAAGAAAATACTGTGACTGTATCCTTTGGCTGGGAATGACTGAAATGTTGTAGCAAGTTTCTGAAGCAGGACACTAGTCTGCACAGTCCCTAGCTGGCAGACTCAAAAATGTGAGGTCATGTGGAGTTAACCTGGAACCAGTTACTTTTGGTTTTCCTGGCAGTAGCTTTGTATCAATCTGTGGAAAACTGTGGGAAAAAACCTAGTATTCCTTTTTTCATGAGGCACAAGAAGCTAGATTTTATCAGGTTGCTTGATATTTATTGTTATAAATACACTCGATTAATGAAAGTGAAACGAAATGAAAACAAATTACTTTTACAGACTGACATGTAGCTGGTGCTAGCATTAGAAAGTCTATATTGCCTCAAGGTTGTAAACTAACCAAGGTGAATCATAAGGTGTTTTTACATATATGGATTGATTAAAACCGTTGCTATTAGCCAGGAACTCCTTTAGATGGCTGGATGCAGCTGGTTTTGTTACTGAACTAGTTGGAAGTACGAAGCTGATTTATGCTGGTGTTGGCAGGTTCCTACGATCACACTGTGAAACTGTTTGATGCACGAACAAAGAGTAGTGTCATGACGATAGAACATGGCCATCCTGTGGAGAGTGTGCTTCTGTTTCCATCTGGTGGACTTCTAGTGTCTGCAGGTAATTCTATAAAATCAAATAAATCAAGTATCTTTTCTGTGGTCCTCATTTGAGGAATACTTCACCAACTTACTTTTTGCACGGTGTTTTAGTTTGATAATGAAGTGGTAAGTGATGTAATAGTTGAATTTCTCAATTATCTTCTGTAGGCATCTGTGTTTATGTGGGAGATGCAAGTAGGGGTCTTTCCTTTTTGTCTTTGTTTTGATATTCGTGTAGTTGCCACTTCCCCACTGCCCCCAAAGTTACATGTAATAACAAAATGCAGATTCTAATTGGCCCACTTCTAAAGTGAAGGAATTAACATACTTAGGTTTTGAAAAGATGGGGCTGTGTCTTTCTCTTCATGTTGGTAAGCTTTTTTGGTCTCTTGTTGCCATTGAATCAGAAGTACTGTAACCATCATTTATAGATTTTTTTAAAATAATGAGTATGGTTGGAGAATGGTTGAATCATTCAGCTCCATTCAGAATGGCCTAAAAAAAAGAACAGGCTTGTGCCGAGAGATGGAATGGGAGGGGATGGTGAGTAGGTACAGAAAACTGTTAGCAGGTAAAGGTACCTGTGAAGGAGATACGGCGTCACTCTGAAAACTTCTTCAGAGAAGCATAAATATGTACATATGGAAGACTGTTTTGTGTGCTTCATCTTCACAGGAGGTCGATATGTCAAAGTTTGGGATGTACTAAAAGGTGGACAGTTACTAGTTTCACTTAAAAATCACCATAAAACTGTGACTTGTTTGTGCCTGAACAGCTCTGGACAAAGGTTATTGTCAGGATCCTTGGACAGGTGGGTATATTTTGTGGCTTCCTTACATTTACATTCTTTAGGACTTTTTTTCTTTGAAAGATATTATTTATAAGGTATAACATCACTGTTAACCTGTGTGTGTTTTTGGGCTTTGTTTGAGAATATGTGTTGGGGCCAAGGTACCTACTGCGAAGCTGTCCCTGCTTTTGCAGGGACCTTGGACTAAATGAGCTTTAAAAGGTTCCTTCCAGCTCAAACTGTACTATGATTCTATGATACAACTTAACCTTTTCTTTTTACTAATCTGAATATCAATAATGGTTGTGTGTACCGTTCGGGAATGCATATTGGGAACTTCTGAGAAAGTGATCAGTTTTTTAAATCTCTAAACTGACCTTTCCAGTAAGTTAACTATTTTTAACTTTAATACAGTTTAAATAGCTAAAAGTGTATTAGTATTCACTTTTTAAAAGTCTGGGTTTTGTGTCTCTCTGCTGTTGCTTCTTGTACCCAAGAGTGCTTGTGGACATGACCTCTTTGCTTTTTTGTTTGGATTCAGTTGATGAGTACTGGTAGTTGGTGTCTTGTCTCTGAGACATTAGAAATATAAAGTGATCTGAAGTTGCAATGGATCTGTTTTCCTCCTCCCTCCTGTATTTTCTAGGCCACCTCAGGCTTTATGATTACATAACACAAAATTTTATCCTTGTAAGATAATATTTTGTTTTCAAATTCGTTAAATATTTCATACTTCCAACCAAATCCTTAAGGGGCAGCTGGATACAAGAGTACAAGATACAAGTGGATGTACTCCCAGATATTGCAAGTAGGTCTTGTATTTAAAATTTAAGAACAAATTTGAAGAGATGCTGTCTTAGCGTTTTCCTAATATGCATTTCTGAATTCGAATAGTCATGATACCTGCCTTCAATTTCTTCTTCTGTTCTTGCCCCATTTTCACCTTTTTTGGGGTAAGAGCAATCCTGACTTGACTTGTGGATACCTTTTAACAGAACATTACTGTTGCAAGAGTAAAACCTAAGAAGCTCAGTGGTAGTCTGACGAATCCATTGTATTAATACGCAGTTTCCTTGACTGATCTGTAGAAGATGAGAGTGATGAAGTTCCTGTAAAGTGACTTCAGTAACAATTTACTAACAACTTTTTTATCTTTACTTTTCTTTGTAGGCATGTGAAGATTTACAGTACTACATCCTACAAAGTAGTCCACAGCTTCAACTATGCAACATCCATCCTCAGTCTTGCATTGTCGGTAAGTGCATTAGAAGTCTTCCTAGACCAGGTAATTCCTGATACCTTTTCAGTCACTGAAGTCAATAACTGTTGCTCTCACGGCTGTTTGCTGTTCCAGAAGAATGCTGTACATGCAAAGTTGAATATGTTTCTCCCTTCAACCTTGAATAGGGTTGAATATGTTTCTCCTGAGTAACAAACAGTGAGATGTTTTAAACATAATAGATTCAAATACCGTGTTACTTGACTAGATCAGTATAAAATCTTGTGTTTATGAATGACAGTGTACATCATAGGGAAAGTATTCACTTTAGAAGGGAGGTCCTTTGACTTTAAGAAGATTGTACTCGCCTTTTGCCTTTCAGGAATGCTGTGAGTCCTTTTGCATGGCAGCAATTAAAAAAAAAAAGTAGTTCATTTGTTGAGAAATTTAGAATAGGGTGTGAACTTGCTTTGAAAGTTGGTGTCAGGTTGGTCTGAGGAAGAAAGAAGAAGGTTGTTTGTCAAGGCATGTGTTGGAAGCAGATAGCAGAGACTCTTCTCAGAAGTGCTTGATTTCCAGTGGATAAGTGACCTGCTCACCAGAAATGTGAAGGCTAGCACCAGTTTTTAAACAGTATTGTTGTCATGTAGTACCCCCTTAAGTAGCCTCTGAAGGACATGTGAATAGGCCTGTGAGGGATCTTTACTACCTTTGCTACTTTACTATTGTCCTGCTCTGCTGGAACATAGAGGAAAGTATGTGTGGGGAGTGTTTTCACTTCCTACTGTATTACTTAAAATAAACTTGGAATTTTTTTTCTTTTGATGTGAAGAGTACAGAATCCAAAGCTTTTTAAGACCCTATGGCATCTGCAAAATATGCAATACCTGCAGTATAGCATTTCTAGAGTGTGTATAATACATCTTTTGAAGCATAATGTTTTCTGTCGACGGAACTGTTGAATTTTAAATGGTCATATGAGAACATTATAATGCCTTTACTGAGTGAAACCAAAGGTGGGTGTTGTTCCAGATGCTGCTTCCAGCTGTAGCCAGCCATAAGTAAATGCGTATAGAAATCTAAACCCAGGGCAAGTGTGTTGATATTCTCCCAAATTCCATTTTCAGATAAGAAATGAACTCGTTAAAGTGTAGTTTTGGTGTAATTCAATGAATTTCTATTGCATAAGCCTGTTCAATCTCTCCTTGAGCTTGATTAAACTTGAAACCTTCCCTAGATTCCTTGACAAGGAGTTCCACATTCCTGATACTTGTGTGAAAAATTGCTCCCTATTGTTCCACTTGAATCTTCATAAGCTTCAATTGATGCCCTTAAATGAGCCATTCACCAGCTGATCTCCATCCATGCCTGTCATAATTCTGTAGGCTTTTATCATATCATATAATCATAGAATGGCTTGGGTTGGAAGGGATATTTAAGGTCATCTAGTTTCAGCCCCCCTGCCCTGGGCAAGGACACTGCTAGACCAGGTTGCTCAAAGCTCCATCCAGTCTGTCCATGAACGCTTCAAGGGATGGAGCATCCACAGTTTTTCTGGGTGAAATTTATACCCTTGTCATTATACAAATGAAATTACATATACCGATGACTGGTGTTTTGAACAACTTTCAGTTGTTTCTCAAAATCCTGCTGTTCCATGATAGCTTTGCTTTCTCACAGTTTCTGTTCATGCCTGCTTTATGGTACCTAATAGCCAAAGGTAGCTGCATGCAGTTGGAAAAAACAAAACCTTATAGTTACAGAAGGGTGTTAATGCATAAATGAGCTTGATTCACTAGTCAGTCTATAATGTTGCTTATGAGCATGCCTTGAAGCTGTCCCTGCTTTGAGCAAAGTATTCAGTCATGGAACCTCAAAAGAGGTGCCTTCCACCTTAAGTCATCTATGATACTGTCATTTGAATCTTACCAGGAAGCATGAAAATATAAAAAATTGTGTGATAGAGCACATACATGCATGATAGAGCACATATAAACCACTGGGTCCTAACTCTGTGATTTCTTTGTGCTAGCCTGAAGACGAAACCATAGTTGTAGGCATGACCAATGGGGTGCTAAATGTTAAACACAGAAAACCGGAAGAAAAGAATGAAAACTCTCAAAAGAAGAGACAACCAGCATATAGAACCTATGTGAAAGGAAGAACTTACATGCCAAAACAGGTATGATGTGGTAAGAAAATATGTGCAGAAACATTTCTGAAAAATTTGTTTCTTGGAACGTGCTAAATTGGAGAAAGGGAAGGGAGAGAATATATGAAATTATTCATGGTAATGTATCTAATCCATTATGTGAGTGTGTGTGTATTTGTCTTACTCTGAACTCTTCTTTTGAATTCTAGGAAGATTTCTGTGTCAGTAAACCTGTAAAACGTGTTTTGAGAAAATATGATAAGCTTCTGAGGAGCTTTCAGTCTTCCAAGGCTCTAGATGCAGTACTGGAGGTGAGGCATTGGTTTTTCTTCTTGTCAGAGTTCTGTGCTCTCACCTGATATTATTTTTCCCTGTATGTTATACCAATTTTATTTTAGTGTAGAAACTTAGAATGGAGTCTAAGTTGCGTTCCGTTTTGGTTTTGCTGACACCAGCCCTGTGTTGTGTGTAAAGATGTTGCTTTGGTACTAAACTCTTTTTCTGTGTGTCCAGCCACCCATCATGCTTCATACTCCAGAAGTCACAGTTGCAGTCATGCAGGAACTACATCGCAGAGGAACACTGAGAAGTGCACTTGCAGGCCGAGATGAGAAGCAAGTTAATCTCCTGCTTACCTTTGTGGCAAGGTATTATTTTAACAGGAGTTCCCTCTGATTGTTTTGACACTTGTATTTCCTAATAACTTGGCACAGAGTTTCAACAGATCACAGGTAGAACACTGGTACTCCTGAAATCTCACATGCCTTTTCCATTCTGATACCAAGGTTTTGGGATAGCTTTGAAACAGTTTTTGTGTTAACACAGAACAGTTTTCCTGATAGTGTGAGATACTCTACTTCTTTGCCAAACACTCTACCCTTAGTCTGTTATTTCCTGCCTCCTTGATGAAACTTGTGTTTTTATGTACTTGAGGCTTTTTGACACTCCTCCAACCCCCACTGCCTTCCTGAAAGAAGGAGGGTAAATACCACATACGTGGGGTTTTTTGCCTTGCATATCTGACTGCTGTTCTGTGATGTCTCTTCATCAAGAAAAATTTGTTTGTATGCCCGTGTGAGAAAGCTGCTTGATGGTGGTGGAGTGCATTTGACAAAACGAGTAAAATTGGAATGTCTTCTAATTTTGCAGGCGTGTGATTGAGCCTAGATTTACTCCTATGCTGGTGACTGTTGCCGACATGATCACTGGTAAGACAGCACGAAAAAAGATTCTCAAAGCCATATAGCTAGCTTGCAAATAAGTCTGAAAGTGCTACATTTTTAAGAAGCCAAACATTTACGGCTTTGTTTATATGTGTGGACTTAGTGTCAGGAGAATGATCCAAAAAAAGTATTTCCAGATAATTTTGACCATAGTCAGGATTTGTTTTGCACAGGTTGCAGGAAGCTCCTCATGGTCTCTAAGTACCTTTGATATTTCATGTTTCTGTGTTTTCATAGTACAAATAGCTTCCTCTTATTTAGTGAGGTAAAAATAGTATTTGACATCATAAAACCGTCTCTTTCTGTTAGTTTGGCATACTGCTGCTCTAAGTGCATACAGCCACTGCTTTCAGAACAGACAACATTAAAGTTGTCTTATTTTTTCAGAATGTTGGACTTGTGCTAGAATCCTTAAATGTATCACTAACTAGCTAATATAATTTTTGCCTTTTTGAACATCTATAGATTCTTAACTGATATTTTACTTTACAGACATTTATCAGCCTGTGGTTGGGCAGTCACCGATAGTTGATAAACAGTTCTTGAAACTCCAGCAAGCTATCGGAAAAGAAATTGACTATCAAGAAGAGCTACTAGAAGTTTTGGGAATGATGGATACACTGTTTGCTACTTTTACTGAGAAAAGAGATACATGTCTAGAAGAGAACAAAAGTAATGGTGTTACAGAGATCATTGCAACAAATAGGAAATACTGACACCCATCACAACAAATTGTCACAATTGTGAACTTGAAAGACAGGGCCTTTTCTCCTGGTAACTTCTCCTAATAGTGACTTTCAAAATAAGCCTCTCAATGTTGAAGTTCTGTCTTTTAAACTGTGTTTAAAAGCTGAATAGGCTTAATTACTGAAGACAGAGAAAGAGGACATTTTCAAGATTGTCCAGGCAATATTTTTCGAACAATTTAGTTTTAAAGTTTTATTTCAGAGCTACATAACTTCTTAAGGATTTACATGGACTGATTTTTGGTAGTGGCAGGGCCGCAGGGGTTGCTTCTGTGAGAAGCTGCCAGAAGCTTCCTTCATGTTTGACAGAGCCAATCCCTGTGGTTCCAAAGATGGACATGCTGCTGGCCAAGCCTGGGCCAGTTAGAAATGGTGATAACGCCTCTGTGATAACAGATCTAAAAAGAAATCAAAACAAAAGTTATTGTGCAGTTGTAATTGCAGCCAGAGAAGAGCAGAGTGGGAACATGTGAGAAGAAAAACCCTGTGGACACAGAGGTCAGTGAAGAAGGAGGGGCAGGAGATGTTCCAAATGCAGAGATTCCCCTGCAGCCATGGTGAGACAGCCCTGCCCCTGCAGCCCATGGAGCTCCATGGGGAATGCAGGGATCCACCTGCAGCCCATGGAGGAGCCTGTGCTGGAGCAGGTGGATGCCTGGAGGAGGCTGTGACCCCGTGGGAGACCCGTGGAGAGGGGGCCCTGCTCCCAGGCTGGAGCAGCCTGTCCTTGGAGAACTGCATCCCGTGGAAGAGAGACCCACACTGCAGCAGTGTGGGGAGGACTGTTGCCTGTGGGGTGGACCCACGTTGGAGAAGTTCATGGAGATGTCTCTCCATGGGAGGGGACCCCACAGTGCAGCAGGGGAAGGACTCCTCTCGCTGAGCAGGGGGAGAAGCCATGGGTCATGAACTGACCATAACCCCCATTCCCTGTCTCCCTGTGCCACTGGGAGAGGAGGTAGAGCTGGAAAGGAGGGAGGGGTGAGGGGAAGGTGTTTTTTAAGGGTTTATTTCACTTCTCATTGTCCTGCTCTAATTTTGTTTAGTAATAAATGTAATTAATATCTCTTAAGTTGAGCCTGCTTAGCCCATGATGGTGTTTCATGAGGGATCTCTCCCACTCCTTATCTCAACCCATGAATCCTTTGTTACATTTTCTCTCCCCTGTCCAGCTGCAGAGGGGCAGAGGAGAGTGAGTGAGGGGCTTTGGTGGCTGCCTGGTGTTTGGCCAGCACCAATCCACTACAGTTGTTTGTCCGGTACTGTCAGCAGTCAACAAGTTTTTATTTACCAGAAAATAATGTTTGTGTAATTTTAATGTGTCACTGTTTTTATTTAAGGTTAATATCCAGTCTCACATCCTTGGAAATACAAAGAAAACAGCATATACATTTCATAACACTTGACTACATTGTTTTTTCTCTCCCTGCTTCATCTCCATTTAAGATTTCCATGAATTCACAGTGCACAGCAGAATAACTCAAGAAGTGCATGCTTATGTATATTGAAGGAGTTTAATTTTTAATTAGGCATATGTATTCATGAATTACAGTTTTCTAGAAAATAGGTAATACTTCTTAAGGGGAATTAATTCAAATTAAATTAATGTAATGCGTAAAGTCTATACCAGTGAGAAAATACTCAAGTTAAATATCAAAATCAGTTTTTGTGTAATTCTGTCACTTTCAATGCACAGTAGATGGAATTTGAGTCTATTGTTTGAATGCTAGGATAATGGTTTATTTTAACTTAAAGCAGCTCTGGATCAGTATGAATTAATCGGAAAAAAGTGTGTCAAAGGCTGTTGAGTACATGTAGTGTGACACTAGGGTAGAACTTTGTTCTTAACCTATTCTATAGCTTGAATTTTCCCCCAGGCCTGGAATTTGATATGTAATAGGAATTTCTTGCAAAATGAATTATTTGCTCATGTGAGACATTTAAAGGCAGATATCAGTGGTAGAAATAGCTAGAACAGTTTTGTAAGTTCTAACTAAAATCTTAACAATATTGACTGAAAAACATGGAGTGCTGTTTGGTCTGCCCTTAAATTATGATGTGAACAATGTATGTTCCTGACTATTGGGATTTACTGGTTTTGAATACTTAGAATAGTAATAGGTAATAATGTGGAGCATGTTCATGCAAACTTCAAACTTCTAGTTTCCTTGCTGCTTACTTAACTTTTAAAATTTTGTTTGTGTTAATAGACCTAAAACTTCTTTTATCTTTTAGGAAATCAGTGTACTTCTTTTAATTGTGGGACTTAATCAGGCACACAATTAAAAGAAGTACACTTGTAATCTAATATCACTTAGATTTCACACACAGAATTAATTTTTGGGAGTGGGGATGGTGGGGAGGCTTATCTTGGAGCCTCCTTATTCTGTGAACCAGTATTGCTTGGAGTTGAAGGAGCACATTTCTCTTGGCAGTATAGTTTTCTATGGCTTGGAAACCACTAACCTTGACTTAAAACATACTCTTAGCTCTTACTGACAGTATTCGTGTCTATAGTGTGTATCCATTTCAATGCTTTAAAGTTTGTGTGGCTAGCAGAAGCATAGGAAAATGTTAGATTAAAATAGTTATTAGTTTGGACTCTTAAGTGGATGAGAATTTGGTTGGTTGTTTGCATCCAGAGGCTAATGGTCGAGGGCTCGATGTCCAGGTGGGGATCAGTGATAATGAGCAGTATCCCTCAGGAATCCATATTGGAACCATTACCATTCAATATCTTCATAATCACATGGACAGTGGCATCATGTGCGTCCTCAGCATGTTTACAGATGACATCAAGTCAAGTGGTGCAGCTGACACACGTGAAAAGTGGGATGCCATTCAGAGGGACCTGGACAGACTTGTGAAAGGGCCCCATGTGAACCTCCTGAAGTTCAACAAGACCCAGTGCAAGGTGCTGCACCTGGGTCAGAGCAACCCTGGTACCAGCACAGGCTGGGGCATGGACAGATCACAGCAGCCCTGCCCAGAAGCACTTGGGGGTGCTGGTGGCTGAGAGGCTGGACATGAGCCAGCCATGGGCACTCCCAGCCCAGAGAGCCACACGTGTCCTGGGCTGCATCCAGAGCAGTGTGGGCAGCAGGGCCAGGGAGGGGATTCTGCCCCTCTGCTCTGCTCTGCTGAGACCCCACCTGCAGTGCTGCATCAGCTCTGGGGTCCCAGCACAGGAAGGACATGGAACTGTGGGAGTAGTTTAGAGGGGGGCTATGAAGATGATCAGAAAACTGTAGCACCTCACCTATGAAGACTGGCTGAGAGGCTTGGAGTTACTCAGCCTGGGGAAGAGATGGCTCCAGGGGGACCTTATTGTGGCTTTTTTTAGCACTTGCAGGGAGCTGATAAGAAAGATGGGGACAGACTTTATAGAAGGCCTTGTTGTGATAGGACAAGGGGTAATGATTAAAATGTAAAGGGTAGATGTAGACTAGATATATGGAAGTTGTTATAAAAATGAAAATCAGAGATAATTGGCCCATTGATCAGGGTCAGCGACCTCACAAATAGGGATGTAGACTGAGCAGAGGCATTTAATGCCTTCTTCACTTCTGTCTTCAACACAGGTCATAGCCTGTGGATCCACAGAGGTCTCTCCAAGAAGGCCATGACTAGAGGGATTCCCTGGCTGACTCTGAACTTGTCTGAGGCTTCTTCAGCTGGATGTGCATAAATCTATGGGCCCCAATGAGATTCATCCTAGAGTACTGAAAGAAGTGGCTGATGTTATTGCAGGATCTCTCTCCCTTACCACTCAACTACCTTGGGAGTCTGGAAAGGTCCCAATCTACTTCAGGTGGCAAATAGTGTCCCAGTTTTCAAGAACGGTGAGAAGGAATGTTGGTAATTACTCTCCATCTCAGCTGCAGTGCTTGGTAAAATTATGGATAAGGTAATCCAGGAGTTACTGAAAAACAATGGAATGACAATGCCATCATTGATCACAACCAGCAAGGGCTCACGAGGGGAAAGTCCTCCTAGACAAATTTAATTTCCCTTTATGTCAAGCTCAGCTATCTAGTTAACAATGGGAAGCCAGTGGATGTGGACTATAATTTCCTAAGTTCACTTGGGGAAGTTTCTCCAAGCTATGGCACTTGGGGAACAGGGTGGGGTTAGAAGAGGAGGAGTAGGAAGAGTAGCAGTAAGCAAATATTAAGTAGTAGTACTACTACTAAGCTCAAGAAAACACCTCACTGCCTCCTTGGTGATGATATTTTCCATTTTGTGACATTACTTTGTGTGTATGTGTGTGTGTTGAAAGCTAAGCATTCATCTAAACATTTTGGTCCTTATTAATTAAGGTAGTAGTTGTCCAATCAGATTCTTTACCTTCAGCTGTTTTCAGTAGCCAATGTATTCAAGGAGAAACCTTTTGGTACACTGTGAAAAACTGAGTAAACATTACCCAGTGACATAGAAGCCGTAGGCAACAGTAATTTGATTGATGTTTGGATGTTTTATGAATCAATAGACAGTCTCTGCAGCGTATATTTTTTTCCTTTGTTACTTGAATGTGATCTATAAAAACTTACTCGTTATAAGTTTTGCTAGATACATAGTCCCAACACATACAAAAAGCTTGCCCAAGTCCTTATTTGCATGAGACAAATGCAGGAAGTGGTTTCCTCTGGAACTGAGGCCTGACAGTATCTTATAATAATGTTACATTGGAAACTACGTAAATTAACCTTTAGGTAATAATTTTTGTATCTTTTTCAGTTGTCAATATTTGGCATTGACATCCTAGGTCTACAGCTGATGCAGATGTGCCTATGTTTGTATTCTTTTCTAGGATAACATGCAGGTGGATAGCTTGCTATATTCAGTGGTGAGGAATTGTAGCAACTGAAGTAAAGCAATACTTATGTGTGCTTCCAGTAAAGTGTACTGGGGCTGGATGTAGAGGAAAGGTGCTATAAGATGCTTGCAAGCCATCCCTAACGTGGCTGCACCCCATCAACCTGTACCTCTTTTCCTTCTGGTAAGTTTAACTGGTTTTTTATGTGATCAGCCACACAAAACAAAAACAATGAAAAGTTTCAGATTTTAGAAATGAACGCGCACTTATGTAAAGCTATGAAATTCTTGCTGAAAGACATGGGGTGGTAATGGGTTTTGCTGGCTTCTTTCTCTCCTTCAGGAACTTGAGAAGAAACTCACTTTTCCATAGGATTGAGAGGGGGGGACATCTTGGAAGCAAAAATATTCATATGAACGAGTCAGTTGAGTCAGCCGTGTTCCCCTCCTCCCGCAGGTGAAAAGGAAACACTTCACTTCAATGGCAACCTTTTTATACCTTTCCGAGGCCGATGCAGCAGGGTCCCTGACCCCTTTCCCATTGGTTGGGTACTTAGGGACTTAACACTCTCTCTCCACCACCTGCCCTTCTTCCCTCTCTCCTCTCACCTTTCTCCTTTTTTGGTTATGTCTTCAGTATTGCTTCTTTATTGGTTCCCAACAGCACTTAACAGGTGCAATGAACAGATCAAATAAATCATACCTAAACCATAGGTAACAACAAGTAGAAACCACAATTAACACTTCCTTTCCTTCGTTTACCCTGTAGGTCTTTTGGGCTGAATCAAAATCCTATTTCATCTCTCACAGGGAGGTTTTTTTTCGACCTCTGCTCTGTTACAGCTGTCTAATTTGCTTAATAGTAGTCGAACGCTGCTGTTACAAAGAAAATATGCTGTCCATCTACAGCAGACAGGTTATGAATTAAGTTACAGTGCAGAAGGAGGAAACTTGGTAAGTCTCTACCCCCAATCTGGTACTCGTAACCCCACATCTTCAGTGCTTCACTGTCCTTAACCAGAGAAACAGGTTGGCAGAAAAGCCTTAGGGAGTCAACATAAGATTTTAAGTTTTAAGAGCAGCTGAAGTTATGTCTCGTGTGTACGTGGCAGGTGAGAAGCTAAGATGTGTGGTGTGTTAGGATCCATGCACCGTGTAACACGAAACACGCGTGGAAGGGCCGGGCAGCAGCTGATCAGCCAGCCCCTTGCGTGGGCAGCCCCCAGCCCAGCCCTGGCTCAGATGAGCTTTAAACCTCCCTCTTAGCTTTTATATGCATATATGTATTCATGGTGACTCCCAGCAGGAGCGCGGCCTGGGGAGCGGAGCGGAGCGCTCAGCCGTCGGGCGGGAGCGCGGGGGCTGCCCCTGCCCGGCCCCGCCGCGGGGCAGCGCTCCCGTCCCGAGGGCCCCGGCAGCTCCCTCA